>JAOPJG010000092.1:0-45737 GCA_027478255.1 Dispira simplex | reverse complement strand
GGATGCCCTTGCCTTGTCATTGGTTCATGGGTAAATCGGGGTTGTTATCAATGCCCAAAGCCACAAGAGGAAATAATTCTCAGTCATAAAACCCTTCACTCATCTCTTCTCAGTACGGCACTGTTGTGAGACCTGACCCATGAGAATAGAGCACGATGTAGTCAAAATATAGCCCGGCATACTTTCTGGATAATATTCATGCTTGTGATGTCATACATTTGGACGGGGCTGGGTAGTTGTTTCATGTAAAGATGTTAGAACTATCTACCGTGGGGCTGAGGTAATAATAGTGGCGTAAGGATAAGCCAGGATGAGGCTATGAGCTAATGATGACTCTAGGTTAATTGTGTGACTCGCTACCCTCTGGCTATTAACCAAAAAAATGAAAGTGAGCCAAGAGTACCGCCGCCCCAAGGAGTATCCGTCGAATTATAATCGTTTTCGCAATGCGGTTGCATTCACCGCCCTTTACTCTACGGCAATATATTAATTTCACGAGTACCGATGCAATGGTGTTTCATTTTTTTTGAATTACTTGATGCTTTGCTTTGCTGGTGTATGTTACTTTTTCCGCATTACCTTGCATTCCTTTCTATCCCACTGTTGGATTTATATTTTTCTTCACTCTCATCTGAAGCGACTCTTCCTTTTCGGATTTCATCCCCTCCGTAACCTTTTTCGAATACCCTTACTTCAGCGATCATGTCTCGCGAGTATTGCGCTGGTGATCATGTCGAATACCGACCCGTGGAGGGACAGCCCGCCCTGTCTACTGGGGTAATTAAAGATGTGTTGGTGGACCCTGGACCCGCTGGCGCAACCGATGTCGAAGTCATGCCACCTGCCGACCACCCACATTACATAATTGAAAACGACAGAACCCACAACGAAACCTCTTATAAGGAGGACGCAATCGAACAAATTGTTCATCCAGGCGATTCGTAGGGCTACACACCTCTGGATCGTGAAGACCAGCAGTTAGCCCAACGTTTCTGAGTTACCTAGGATTGCTACTTTTCGACCCTTGATTCGACACTTTAATTATGGCCCTTTGGTAAAATTTGATTTTTGTTTCTAAGCTGACCTTGTTTAGCTAATAAAACTATAAGAAAACCACTTTTCTAAACAAATTTACTGTAGCCTGACTTTTGAATGATTGTGATGATAACTATCAAATGAACCAACACTCTAGGTAAAATTTTCCCATCTCCAACTCCAGTATTATAATGTACCACATTGAAAAGGGGTTTTCCACTCCTTCTGCAATAGTATTGAAACAGGAGCCGACTCACGTGTCCCATGAAACCCACCTGGCTCACCATTCACCAAGTAAAGAATCAAGCAATGTATTGGAAGAGAGAGATGACAATCCTTCTACTGAATGCACAGCTACAGATGATGACATTTCTGAACCCCCTGATGACATGTAAATACTCCCCTCAGGGTCTCAATTCATGAAATGCATCCACCAATTTTACACAGCGATTAGCCTGAATCGACTGAAGTTTGTATCGTTTCCTAGACCATATTTCCATTTGCTCTGATGACTATTTAAAGGCCATGTATTCGCGTCAGGATAGACCCTTATGATTAATAAAAATACTTGTTAATGATAACTTGTTCACTACACTCATACCTAGTTTATTGCTTGTCTATTCGAGTGCCATCTCGCACTGCTAATACTGAACCTATTACAATACATCCAATGAATTTAGAAGCCTCGCAGTGTTTTCATTAATTAACTCTCTGGATTTCTATATCTTTGGTCAAAGTTCACTTTCACATCTCTTTTTTTTAATGTTCAATCTGTTAAAATAAAGTCATGTGATTTTAAGTATATAGAATATATTGAGGTGTAGAAATTATTATGTAGGAATTTGGTCATTTTCCTATAGTTTGCTTACATGTATTAGATTACCAAGACACTAGTAAATTCTAACTTGGACGATGGCATAGAGTTTATGGTATACAAGTAATTTCAGATGGTATAGCCCCCCCCACACATTCTTTATGCACTAGGGTCACAACCCATCACAGGGAGCGAAGCGAATGGTAATTGCTCATGGTGTAAAGTGTGAATACGTTTGTAGATATGGCGTATATTTAGGACTTATGTGATAGGTGTTAAAGCTTGGGTAAGTGCATGGCAGCGGCCCACCTTTATTCCATGAGGAGTCACAATGTGAATGATAAACAGAATGTGTGAGAGGAGGATAGTACACTTTTAGCAAAGAAATTACCATGTTATTTTTTAATAGTCGGCATCGATAAAAAAGAACACCACAACTATGAATAAACCTATGAAATCTATATATTATTTTACTTGACTAAGTTAGTAATCCTGAGCACTTAGTTCACTGCCAAAAAAGGGTGATTGGAGGTCCACCTCCAATGAGTTATCTACTTTGCATTGGTGAAAATAACATACGAAGTACAACTTTTGAAACTGGCAAAGGATTCTAGAACTTATTTCACACAAAGATGTTAGAACTATCCACAGTGGGGCTGAGGTAATAATAGTGGCGTAAGGATAAGCCAGGGTGAGGCTATGAACTAATGATGACGCTAGGTTAATTGTGTGGCTCGCTACCCTTCGGCTACTAACCAAAAAAATGAAAGTAGGCCAAGAGTACCGGCGCCCCATGGAGTATCCGTCGAATTACAGTCTTTTTTACAATGCGGTTGCATTCACCGCCCTTTGCTCTACGGCAATATATTAATTTCACGAGTACCGATGCAATGGTGTTTCATTTTTTTTTTGAATTACTTGATGCTTTGCTAGTTTATGTTAATATTTCCGCACTACCTTGCATTCCTTCGTATCCCACTGTTGAATTCATCTGGATGATTATATTTCGTCTATGTAGAGCAAAATCCGCCAGTGTTGAATGGATCTCTCACAAAACACTATTGGTTAAATTTTACGTGGTACGATTTTGCTCCAAATCTCTATATAGGCCGAAAAAATTCACCCATCTTATTCTTCACTCTCATCTGAAGTGACTCTTCGCTTTCGGATTCCATCCCCCCGTAACCTTTTTCGAATACCCTTACTTCAGCGATCATGTCTCGCGAGTATTGCGTTGGTGATCACGTCGAATACCGACCCGTGGAGGGACAGCCCGCCCTGTCTACTGGGGTAATTAAAGATGTGTTGGTCGGCCCCGACCCTCTACCCGCTGGTGAATCCGATGTCAAATTGATGCCTCCTGCCAGTCGCCCGCGTTACGTAATTGAAAATGACGAAACCCACAAAGAAATCTCTTATAAGGAGGATGTTATCGAACGGCTCATTCGTTCGGATGACGTGTAGGGCTAAATACCTCTGGATCGCGAAGACCAGCAGTGAGCCCAACGTTTCTGAGTTGACTAGGGTTACTACTTTTTGACCCTTGGTCCAGTACTTTAATTATTCGTCTTGGATAAGTCTTGGGTTTTCTTTTATTTGGTATTATTTAACTAATAAAGCTATTGGCAAGAAAAACGATATCACCATTACATAATACGCAAATACGATCAGCTTACTTTCTTGGTGGTACCCCCGCCTGTGGTATCATATGCCTACGGAGGGCTGGCCATTGTTTCACGCCTGTGGCATCATATACCTGCGGAGGGCTGGCCATTGTTTCACATAGCGACCCTGGGTGAACCTGGTAGGAGTTTGAATAAATATGAGATCTAGATGAAGCTGACATGGTTGTGATGACGCTATCGCGGGATATTATCCACCGAAGAGGAAGCTCATGCCACCCCGCCACGTAGAATACAGATTTTTTGTAATTGTGAAGGGGTTTCATGGGATCTCTTTACACTCACCGATTTTTGCTTTGTCACAATATATATATATAGTTCATGGGTGCTGTATTCATCTTTTTTTACACTCGCAAAATCACTTTGGTTTTTTGGGATTATATCTTGTATTCTCATTCTTTCTGTAAAGCTGTATCACATTGGGTTCTGTTGTATTTTAATCTGTCTATCGTGTTCATCCCTCTCCTTCCTGATTCTTGCTGATACCTTTACAACAATAACCATGCCTCGTGAATTTAGCGTTGGGGACCACGTCCGATACCGACCGGTGGAAGGGGTAGACACTCAGTCTACGGGTGTGATTAAGGAGATTGTTATGGACCGTCAACCTGCCGGCGATACAGGCGTACAAGTAAAGGCCTCCGAACGCCATCCGCGTTACGTGATTCAAAACGGCAACACCCAGAAGGAGACCGCCTACAAAGCGGATGTCATCGAAGAAGTGGTCACTTCGGCCGCAGAATAATTCTTGGAGTCGTGAGTATGGGGGGCGGACAATATGTCCGTTTTGGCCTACGTTATGTCTAGTCAACCCATCTAACCGGATTAACCGGGACTAGTACTCTCCTATCTTTGTTCCGGTACCTTTATTGCCTCGTTTTTAACCATCCTTGATTTGGTATTTTGCCTTGTTCTGTGGATAGTTTAACCAATAAAGTTATTAGCAAGAAAAAAAAGGAATTTCGTGTTATTCGAAGAAATCAACGGAAAAAAAAGTCACTAACGATAGTAAATCGGGACAAAATAGAATACAACGTGTAAGAGAATCGGTACTGTATGGTCTGCAGTCCCTGCAACGTTGTGTTATAATAGTGTAAAACAAAGGGAAACGAGGGTTACCACAGACACTTGTAACTAGAAAATAAGTACATTAGCCGTATCGGGTCATGCACTCTTTCGGGTATCAGTGGTGCCGTTATTAGGAGCGGGGACAAGGTCCAGAACTTTGGTTAGAATATTGTACACGTTCACGTTGGCGAACGCCGGATGCAGTAACGGCTGGTTCTGCGGAGAAAGAGACGGGCCGAAAAGGTGAGATTCTGTACCAGTCGATGACTGTAACGGCTTAGATCCCATATGGAAATCAGGGCCATGAGCGATAAAGATGGCATGCATGGTAGGGTCTAGGTTGTCGTACCCGTGGACTCCAAACCGCCTATTAATATCCCCATTGTACAGATACGAATGGGTGTATTCCCGACGAGTAAAAAAGGTCCAGCCCACGTCAGGAATGCACACAATGGGAGCGATACGTCCACTATGACGGAAGTGGAACCTCTCGGGGATGTTGTCTCTTAGGTATACATTCCAGGGCTGACCGTCACTCTTTCGTTTTAGCATTTCGTAAATCGCTGGAATATCGTGTTCATCGGAAGGGGTAAGCGCCGCCAAGGGGTACCCAGTGATCATCTTAAATTGGTGTACATCCTCCACCAGGTCCTCCAAGTAAATGGTACGTTCGGGGGTCACCGTGGCCATACCGTGGTCGCTCACATAAATTACGTTAACAATTTCTGTTAGGTTACGTTGTGCCAACTGTTCCTGAAGGTGCCCTACCATATCGTCCACCAGCTCCAACGCCGCGTTGACCTCTACGGAGTCGGGCGAAGCACGGTGACCCGCACTGTCCACTTCAGGCAAGTACGTCGCTAAGAATGACGGACGCTCCTCGAACGGCAAGTCCAACCAGGCCATCAACTGGTCCACCTTGGTATAAGGTTTGACGGTCCCGTCGTACGGAATCAAGTAAGTAGGTAGTACATCCTTGATAAGTGCTGTGGAACCCGGCCACATATCCACCGCGCTCAAGAGTCCCTGTTTGACCGTGGTCACCCAAATGGGTTCCCCGCCCCACCACCCACTCTGGCGGTTAATGGTTTCGTTTTTATAGTAAAAAGTCGCGTTTAGGCTAGGGTCGTAAAATTCGTTCCCTACGATACCGTGTGCTTCAGGGTACAGGCCCGTCACCAACGTATAATGGTTGGGAAAAGTGACACTGGGGAAACTGGGTGTCATGTGTTGGGCCTGAAACCCGCCCTTTTGAACAACTTGAGAGAGGTGTGGAGTGAGTCCCCTGTCCAAATAGTCGGCTCGAAACCCGTCAAAGGAGACCAAAACTACCGTCTTGCGAAATGGGTGAGTACCGTTGTGTATTGTAGACAAGCCCTGGGCACTTTGACGAGTATGTACCTTGTGGAACTCGGTATAAGGCCCGAACGAGAAGCCCACTGTAACCGCAAACCCAACCAAAAGACCGCCAACCAAAACTAGCTTCCAGGGGTTATGATACCAACGGTGGGGTGTATGCCAAGGAGTTTCGAACGGGCCCGGTTGCTTACCTTGCCCTTGGCTGAGCAGTTCCTTTTCACTTTCCGAAAGTCGAGACATGTGTGTTGTGGTGAACTAGGTAACCTCGGTGTCACTCTTGAAGAGGAAAATAAATAGGGTTATAATGGTTCCCAAGCCTGATAATTCGAGAAGAAAAGCCAAGAGAACCCCGGCTTCAACTGCTAAATAATGACCACAGTATCGAACAGCTGCCGGTAACGAGTTAAATATAAACGAATGACATCGAAAGGAAAATATGAAGGGTCAACTTTGTTCATTCCAACACGAGATGGACTAGAATGTACAGGCAGCCGTTGTAAAACAATTACGTTGGATAGATTGTGCTAAAGGGTGTTAGCAAACCATTCAGGGCCTACCAACTGCCAATCATCGATGTTCCCAACTATTCAAGTATTTTATTTACATGCAAAATAAATAGGGGAACGAACCATTCCATCTCCACCACACCGTTTACACACCTGCCGATTCTCTTATTACTGTCTCTACTGTAACTGTATAGGAAAAAAATGCAAGGAGAAATGAACACTGTATACATGTGTTTTCCCCCTTGAATGGCACACAATATTATTGCGTGTCCCCTTTGCGATGTTTTGATTATTGAAGAATATAATAGTCCAACTCCAAAACGTGGATTAGTGCCAATAAAAATAAAAGCCCTATAACATCAGTAGGTATAGGTGTACTAGTATAAATATTCATACTTGACCGCTCTAGTTAATGCGGTACATAGTCAAACAAGGAAACAAAGTCAGTAATATCATTAAAGGAATGCCCACCCTGGGTGAAGGTACCGCGGAGGAGCCATGTGAGTCCGTTGATTTTGAACCACCCTTATCCGTCCGTCGGGGTTGATCTCCCGCTGTACGATAATCCCAAGTCAGGGTACCGTTGTTGGGTACCCCTTCCAGGTCAAGAAGTCGACAAAGTAAATTATACACTTCGGTATTTTGGAATGGTGGATGTATAACGTCGTCTTGGTCGGTGGAATGGGAGGTTAACCACTCTGAGTTGGGACTGCGTTTAGCCCAAATCGAACGTGAATTAGGTTGAAAATCGGGGCCGTAAGCTAGGAAAATCGAACGCATACTCACTTCGTTGTTGTCGTAACCGTGGCACCCCAGGGATTTTCCTTCATAATAGGTCAGCGGATGAGCCTTTATAAACCTTTCCTTGGTGAAAAAGGTCCAGCCATGTTCAATGATAGCTATAATGGGTGCGATCCGATCATTATGAGAATATTGGTATTGGGCAGGGATGTCTTCACGTCTATACACTTTCCAAGGCTGCCCATCTTCTTGGGCCTTTAGTTCCTGAAAAATGGTTTCCGTTTCGCTTGGATCCTTGGGCACCAAATCGGCATGGGGAAACCCGTTAATTAGTTTAAACTTATCCAGGTTTACGAGATCGTCCAACATAATTACCTTATCCGGGGTAACCTCCTCCATACCGTGGTCACTCACGTAAATCACGTTGACAATATCGAGCAGGTTGCGTTCGGCCAGGCCATCCCAAAGCTGCTGGGCAGCATTTTCGAGCAACTCCAGGGTGTCATTTGCTTCTTTCGAGTTGGGGGAATGTTTATGAGCAGCTACATCTAAATCAAGCATGTAGCTGGCCAACAGTTGCGGGCGGTTCTCCAAGGGTAAGTCTAGCCACTGCAGTAACTTGTCAATATTGGTCTGAGGGGCGACATTATCTTGAAACGGAACCAAATACGATGGGGTAAGCCCGTCGTGAATCACCCCACCGCCCGGCCACATAAAGACTCCCGACTTCACACCCTGTTTTTCGGCCGTAATCCAAATGGGTTCCCCGCCCCACCATGAGCTATCCCTACTCGCAGAGTGGTTTTTATAGACGAAAAACTCGTCCTTGGCGGGGTCATAAAATTCGTTATTGACGATGCCGTGAGCTTCGGGAAGCAAGCCGGTAACAATCGTTCGATGATTAGGAAACGTGTTAGTAGGGAAACTCGGGGTCATAAATTCGGGTTGGAAACCACCGCTCTTGGAAATACTGGCCAGGTGCGGGGTGAGACCACGTTTTAAGAAATCCACTTGGAAGGCGTCAAAGGAAATAATAATCACGGTTTTCTGAAAATCGTGAGTGCCGTTGTTATATAGTGTAACTTTTTCCTTGTGGTCAGAGTGTGGGGCGGCGTCGACCGATGTCACCGTGAGCAATAGGGCCGTGACGAAACTTACCACACATATGTTTACCCATCGGTTGATTAAACCGATACGAACGCAATCCATTATTTCGTGGTTTATCTTTTCAGGATAAATAAACGAAATTAAGGATATCGTGGAAAAAAACAAAGAAGTAAGAAGAAATAAATTACAAGAAACGAATGATAATTTCTAATTAGTCTAATGGACAAGCGTAGTTCCACGAAAATCTTCTCTGTAGGAGAGAGAACGTGCAGGAAGGATGAAATTAAAATGACATATTGATAGCACCATCAGGGCTGCGTAATCTCCCCTGCACTAGTTTAAATAGTTCATTTCGTATCGCTCATCCCGCTGTCCCATCCCTCAGTTAACAAGGTCCTCCATTCTTTCTCCGAAGGAGTGAAGTAGACCCAAAGGAAAAAAAAGGGCTTGAACTGAAGCGGCGCTTGGACCATGCGGTGAAGGGCCTGTGTGATCGGAACTATCGGCATGGGAGGGCTCACAAGATAAACCTCCTTTGCGAAGATGGACAACAAAGCAACGTCTCGCTTTTCAGCCCCATGTGTAACACACTTCTTCCATTTCGTTTATCACATGGTGTGAGTGAACTCTCTCCTTGGCTGTCCATGTGCATCTTCTTCCCCCTTTTATCCTCCAATAGTACAGTGTAAATATTATGGTCAACACATAACACATTTTCAAATTCATGAAAAGACATTTATACGCACATCTGAGAGCCGGAAAATCTAAAGCCAGTAGTCAATATTTTTTAATTAAACCCCCCCCCCCCGAAAATCTACGGAAAGCAATAGCCCATACTTTATAGAAAGCGGAAGATAAATGTATTCTATCCTGCTTAAGTGTGCCGGCCAGACATGGTAACGTTAACAAAAATAATGGAGAAATAAAGTGAGGCGCCAAAGTGGAATGGGCGTGAAATGTGAATTTTGAACACATTTGGAATAGCATGTGTTCGACAGACATATCATCAACCCCATTTTTTAAAAAAAAAATTAAGAATTTATCAGCCCCACATTATAATATGGGATATCCCTAACCCTCACGGTTACACAGGGCAGCCTCCACTGTGGCCCAACGTTGTTAACTTATCCTTAACAAGGAACCAACCCTTGATGAATCCCTCCACTTCAAGCCAAGTTCATCCATCTCTTGCTTCTGTTCTGGGGTAAAACGGAAAATCCGGAGTGCAATGAAAAACGAAGGTACAGACCATACGGTACACTGCTTTCCGTGTACGTTTGATTGGACACCCTTTCATTTTATGTACCCAGTGACCAAAACTAGCCAGTGCTTTGAGAAAAAGTATTTCTGAATAACAACGAACAGCAGTGTGGATTCCCCGGTCTCAAATGGTAGTAAGGATATTGTACTTTTGTAAAAGGATAGGCTGTTAACGAGCAGATGTGGGTGATTTTTTTTCAACTATATAGAGATTTGGAGCAAAAAATGTACAGCCTCAACATAACCAATAGGATTTTGTGAGAGACCCATTCAACTTTGGCGGATTTTTCGCTATATAGTCGAAAAAAAAAACTATCCATATTAAAACACGTCAAATATTGTCAAGTGAGAGTGAAATACCCGCTGTTGGTAACCCATTTCACTCTAGGGCAGCCAGAAAAAAAAACTAAACGGCGCGACCTACGCTTGACTTGCGAAAATGAGTGGTGTTTGTCGTTTCTATAGAAACAGTATGTATAAAAATCAAATTCTTTGGAATTGGAAAATTATCAACGAGTAAAAAAGGGACTCAAAGCAGAAGGTGGTCTTCTGTTCTGCACATTATTTTGGATTCCATTTGTCATGATGAGAGGGGGAACGGTAAAGATTACAGCACCATACCGTGGCTCTGCATGAATAAGGTAAAACGTAAAGATGGAGGGGGCTATTCCGAATCTTCTGCATCGAAATAGGCGTCTTCCTGGTCCTGTTCCAGTTGCTGAACATCATCGTAATCAGGATTAGAATCCACTAGAAAATAATCAAAAGCTCTGTCTTCACCGGCCAAGAAGCGCTGTTCGAAGAGGTTTACCAAGTCTTGGTATAAAAGCTGTAGTTCCGTCGTATCCACCTGTTGGGTTATGTTATCTAATCTTTCGCTACCCTCCAGCTGTGCTTTGGAGTTATCCGGTGGGAGAACAACGGTTATTCTCAGTGTCACTTTTTCCCGACACCAAATTACAATGATGTTGCAAGCGCAGCTGGTTTTCATTCTCTAATCCGGGGTTATTAGAACTGACATCCGGTTCCGCGTTATGAGCCACACTCTTTTCTGCAGATGTCGAGGCTTGACCACTCGAGTCAACGCCCATACCCTCTTTTACCGCCAGTTGAGAACGTCGGTGGTGCTCAACAAGTTGTTGGGCATTTTTCTGGTCAATGCCGTAATACACACGGTCCACCAGGCCCAGGTCGGCGGGAAAGGGTGCCCACCGCCATGTGTCAGGAATGTACTGACCCACGTATTCGTGATAGAGAACAGGGTCACGTCGTTGCATTGCGGCATCGCTAAAGTAACCCTGGGGCCGTAAAAAGTGGGTTAAATAGTAAAGGCGACGGTTTTTCCGAATCACATTGTGGGTGGGACTACAAAGGTGGTTTGGCATATTAAATACCTGTCCTTAAAAACGTTACTATAAAGGCAGGTAAGCAGGTGTAGAATCGTGGACCAGCGTTTGTCAAGCATTACAAAGAAAGGCGATTGTACTGCAAGAACATTATAATAGTAGCCATTTTTTGTTCCCTTGTCTTCTGCTGTGACGGTGTTTCTAACAACTCTACAAGTATTCCCTCGTCACATTGTTCACCCGATTTTGAACCAAGACTCAGAGTCGTAAAGGAATTTACTCTCTTGTTTTTGTTTCTAGTCTTAATATAGTTCGACACCATTTTCCCGATGGAATTGGCCTGTAGTTTACACGGTGTCATTCGGTGGATACCCATTATATTGGCCGGTTTCGTACTGTTTACAGAAGTGTTTGAATTTCAGTTGGCATTACAATGGTGTCACTGGCCCTATCCCAAGAGCACCTATGTGGATGTCGAACCGGGTACTTCCCCTTACGGTGTAGTGCGCCCCCATCACCTCGCCATTATCGCTGATCCCCAAATCACCGACGAATATTCATACCACCGAACCGGGTTTCTACTACTCTTGACCAATTTTATTACCGATCTGTACGCCAAGCGTAACTATTGGTTTATAGAAAGCGTACTGGACCCCGACACCGTGGTGTTTCTGGGTGATATGTTCGACGGGGGTCGGCACTGGACGGATGAGGCCTGGAACTTAGAATACCAGCGGTTCCGTCATATATTTCGATTGGATCATCAAAACATTACACAGCGTCCCACCATTTATAATGTTGTTGGTAACCACGATATCGGTGTAGGTGAGGCAATCATTCCCAACGCGTTAGAACGCTACCAGCGTGTCTTTGGTCCACTTAATCATCAGGCTACCGTAGCTAATCATACCCTAGTATTTTTAGATGACTTGTCCCTCGAAAACACTCATGTACCGGGGCTGGCCGCCAATGCCACGCAATTACTGGATGAACTTCGTGCTCACCCTCAACCTTTTCTCCCCCGCATCCTTTTCACCCACGTTCCCTTGTACCGACCGGACGGAACAGACTGTGGGCCTCGTCGACACCGCGTAGGAACTACCATTGACCAACACTTTGGTTTCCAATACCAAAACTTGGTCCGTGAACCTGTTACCCGTCGTATATTGGAGAGTGTTCAACCCGCCGCGGTGTTTACGGGAGACGATCACGATCAATGTTGGATACACCATGCGCTGCCCATCACTGGTGACCACCCAGCTTCAGCCCCACCTTCGGACCCCCGGATACCGGAATACACTATAGGGAGCTTTTCACTATCGAGTGGTAATCCACAATCCAGTTTCGCCCTACTTAGTCTGCACAACCCCGCTGGCATTCCTATGGGGTATAACCAAACGACGTGGGCACTGCAGCTTTGTTTGCTGCCCAGCCTAGTCGGGCTATTTATACGGTACGGTATAGTCCTCGTCGGAGTTATCCTGCTCATAGGCTACCATACTTACAGCCAACTCAGTTGCAAAACGGGCGTCTATCTCGCCATACCGACATTTGACATCACCTCTAGAAACCGCCAGTCAGGCTTTCCTACGACCACTATCATCCCGATGGAAGATTTAGACCCAGATTCTATCAGCTCTTACCATGGTCAGTTGTACGAGGAGGACCCCGCACTCCCAGCCGGTAAATTCACCAGTGCTTTGCTGCGACGTTTGCTGGGACAAACCCTGCGCAAAGTTGTGATTACGATTTGGCCAGCTTTGCTAACGTATTTGATATGCACGCTGTACTTTATTATATAATTCTTTCGTAATTTCGTATGTGATAATTTGACCTTATTCCAACAGCCTCCATCTGAAGTGGGTGCAACGCGCTTGTACATTTATATCTTCCGATGATATAGAGAATAACATTTAAAAATATGAAACACACGGATTGGTTCAAAAAAAATAAAGTTGAAACCCAACAGCATTCCTCACCTTTTTTTTCTAAGGCATCACTTTAACCAATTGATGTACTCGGATTAACCCGTCTTCACTGGCAGTGAGCAATACATTCTGATCAGGAGCCCAGTCAATACAGGTGAGGGGCTGAGAATGCCGTTTGAGTTGCTGTAGTACTTTGCCGGTGTGGGTGACGATAATGGAGACCTGGTAAGGTGTTAAACATGCGGCCAAGTGTTCTGTATCGTGACTCATCGATACCATTGCAGGAGTGAGCGAGTGGCTAGCAACCGTTCCCTCGGTGGATTCTTCATCACCAAGATCACTACCGTTATCCATAGACTGAGGGGAATCTGGAAAGGGCACAGTACAGGTACCCGGTTTATGAAGAGACCACTGCGAAAGTTGACCGACGGTATTAACGCAGTAAATGTCATTTTCGTCAAAGCTGAACGCCGCGAAACTTAACTTCACGTGGGGTACCTGCCACTCGGCGATACAGGTAAAAGTACTAGTGTCTCTAATATGGATATACCCGTTGGTTTCCGCAATGACCAGTAATTGTCCGTTGTGGTTGAACCGCGCACTGCAGATCCATCCCGGGCCGTGGGTGGTAAAGGTCAACTGATGTTGAGGTACCCGAGTTTTCCAGTTCCAGAGTGACAAGTAGCAAGTTTCGGAGTCACCTGTCTCGGGTGGTTGAG
Organism: Dispira simplex; assembly: GCA_027478255.1. Lineage (NCBI taxonomy): Eukaryota > Fungi > Kickxellomycota > Dimargaritomycetes > Dimargaritales > Dimargaritaceae > Dispira > Dispira simplex. The sequence continues at coordinate 32,172 of JAOPJG010000092.1, read as the reverse complement.
TGGAACCTGAAGAACGATCAGGGTCGACCTGTTCGGTGTGGGGTGATACGGAAACACTCAAAAAAATTGTGGCGTTGGGATTGCCGCACAAATGAGTAACGTGGGGATAGTCCGTCGGTAATGTAAACTCGTGAACCATAGTTTTCGATTCGGTACTGTACACCTTGATGGTACCCGTGGCCGTGCCAATAAACAAACGTTTGCTAGATGTCTGATCCCACTCTAAATTGGTAACATGGGAAATGAAAGAAATCTTGGAATAGGCCCGGGTGGCATTGCGTGATGGGCTCCATACCTTAACCAAACTGTCCGAATCGAAACTCGCGATAAGGTTACCGTCGGCCGAAAATTTTGCACCACACACTTCAGAAGAGTGTTCCTGGAACATTTCTTGACTGACGATGACGTAGGGTATATCTTCGACGGTGGCATTGGAACAAATTGACCGGTTTTCGGCTGATTCCAACGAACCAGTGGCAAGTACTGGTGGTTCCTTCATTACCAGAGATTCGATGGGCGGTCCCGAATTATGGGTAGAAAGAGACACCGCCGTTGACGAGGGCTGACCCGTACCCGCGGTGTCCATGTCGTGAGGCAAGTCAGTCGGCGTGATACTGGCCGCTTTACCCCCTGATACTTCACTGGACTCGAGCAACACCAAATCGAGCCTTTGCTGTATCGATTTATTATGCATAGTGCTGGCTTCTAGTTGGCCACGTAACTGACGAAGGGAGGCCTTGAGTTGATGAATTTCGGCCTGCATTGCCCGGCGGTTATAGAAATCGGTTTGAAAACCCAGTATACCCGGCAGAGGCATATGTCGAAAGACGGAATCTAGTAAATTATGAAGGGAGAGTCGGAACGACGCTTGCCACTGAGCGGCAAAGTATACCTGAAAATAAGGGTTGGTTTGGGGATTATTGAGATACGGTAACGTAAACCATCGTTCCCAGTGGCTATTATCCACCATCGATTCTGCGTACGTATCCAGACACTCGCGTATTTTGGTTTGGTCCTTTCCGGTCAGAGCTTGGGTGATGCAGTATTTTACCAATTCTTGTTCGATATGACGCACACTTGTCGTGTAGCGCTCTTCGAGGCGTGAAAAAAACCGCAGGTCCAGGTATCGCCAGTAAGTCAGGACTCCGTAAAAATCTAGTTTGTTGGCCAGGTCTAGTAAGTGTTGGGATACTTTGTCGGGGCGGAAGCCTTCGTCTTTATCTGACCGGACATCGGCTTCAAAAGCGCGCAGTGTTGTCGTAAAACCACGAAACTAGAACAGGCAGCGGGGTCATATTGTCGATGATAGGATACACATGGGGTAAATGTTATCAGTTTTAACTATATCAGATTAACGCCTGTGACCTACGTAGAAGAAGAGAAAAGGGGAGTTCTGGTTACGCCGTTGGGCGAATGACTTTAGACAAGGATTGCTTTGTTATTTTTCACTGTAAGAACAAGGGGAGGAGTCGCCATGTCACCGCCACGAAAGTGAACATGCGGGATACTTACCACAAGGTATTCGCGTATAAGTTCATCTACATATTGTACCGAGTCCATCGGAGTAACACCTCTATATGTATAGATATGATATGGTTATGTGACAAGAGTGCTTGAAAAAAAAATGCGATGGGTTAGAAACGGACTTCAGTACACCGTCTGTAACACTTAAATACAGTTACTTTTAAAGTATACCAAAAAGTCTGCGCATTGGCCCTCTGCTGCTCCACCGGGATAAAATTTAAGCAATTCACGACATACACTACAATTTGGAAAAGTAAATAAAATAAAAAAAAACAAGGCAATACCCCGCAATGTAAAGGGTTCTGGTCTTTGCGAGTACACCTTTTTGTTTACCACCAAGCACGTCACTCCCTTCTCCCCATTTAGGGTGATTTAGTTCCCGCACTATTATTGAGAGGTAAGAAATTTTAAAAATTGCGACTGCACCAAGCAATTCCGAATTGGCACTTTCTTTTATCTATTCATTTTGAAGTCTCAAAAATCTCAAGTAAGGGGTGGCATTTGAAACCCAGCAGTCACACACTATAGTTACCCTGGTGGGCGGGTGGGAAATTGGTGAGCTTTCACTTTGTATGAGAAGGTGGAATCCCATACGGCATCGAGGTTTTACTGCTTAGTTTCTGCCGACTTAAAAAGAGTCAGTTATTACTCTACACTACTCTTGTTTCATTCTTTTCCAACTTTCAACCCATTCCACTATTTTGGTGAGATGGAAAAAAAAGATAAACAGTTGCAGTACTTCTATTCATTTTGTTCAACTTTTTTTTGTTTGGCCAAGTTCGTCGTGACTATCACTCATTAGCCTTTGAAGCAGGATTCTCACTCAATAATACGTAGAGTATGCCTTTGTCGCCGGTATCTATTCCTATGGCACAGCGACCCCGACGTAAGGAGTTCGAAGACGACAACAACAAGAATCCAACTCACCAGCAACCCTCAGGGAACCCATTGCCTCGGGTACGTGTTCAGGGAGCTAGCCACACCACTACTTCCCACGTCCCTATCAAACGTTCTGCCGTCCCTTCGACGGAAGACTTGCTTCCTAGTGATAAATTGGCCCGAACGAGTCACTCGTCATCGTGGTCTCTGCTAGATTATTCAGTGCATCGGGGGCACGCTCACTCCAACCGTGGCGTGTTATCTCGGTCATTGCCGGAAATACGTCATTCTATTGCCCCGCCCTCCACCGACCAGAGCGCTGCTAGTAGGCACCCTTCGTTCACACCATTAGTTCCATCCTGGCACACCGACTCGCTGGCCACTCTGCTCCCTCAAAATGCGTACCCCAAAGGTGATTCGTACGAGACCCATGGAGGGTCTCCGTCGAGACGAACTCCACAGGGTTCCGCCCCGACGAGTCTAATACCATCCCACCTACCAGACAATTGGTGGTGGTCCTCCACACCTGACCGGGCCTCGCTTCCTACACTCCCCACTACTGAAAGAGGACAGGTTATCCGCTATTCACCTCCTTGGACCGTTATTCTTCGTCGACCACAACAACGGCAAATGGTGCTCTATAACCCGATTAGTAACCAAGTGGTAGTATACAGTGACAATTCTTCCCGGCCCTCCTATGACCGTTGTTCGTCCGATATCTACCGATGCGCAGTCGTTCCCCGGTCCCATTCACTCCACCCGCCGGAGTCGTATCCCCAAGTGTGTTGGGTTTGCCACCGTCCCTTTCCTGATGTTGAATCGGATAATACTGATTTCGCGGCGTCATCCGACAATCCTCGCTCTTCGCTTCCGGCTGCTCATCCATCTTCTTCGCCCCACCAACTGGCGCATTACAGATCACCGTCTCATTCGTCTTCTGCCTCGTCACCCGCCACTTCTTCTTCTTCATTATCTTCACTTACGCCAACTTATTCTACGGATGTTTCTCACCCGGCCAACGCTTATTCGTACGTCGACCGGAACTATTTTCGCGTTCTGGCTGCTCTCCCTCCTGCTCCCGTGATTCGGGCTCTGACAACAGGGCCTGCAACGGAACATCCATCGCGGCTATTCTCGATGCCTCCGACCGCCCTACGTGATCTTCCCAGCGCGTTTGACGAAATTACAAGCCAACACGGAACCCCCAGGGAATCGCCTCGCACCACCCGTCCCCCTAGTCCCAGCCCCAGTGCCGGTTACTTCACCTCGACATCGTTCCAGTCGACCACTGCTCCCACCACTACCCACCTTTCCCCGAATATATTCAACCAGGGCTATTACCATCGATTTTTCGTGGAAGAACAAAAGCTCGGCAAGGGACTGCGGGGTTCAGTGTATCTCTGTCAGCATGTGCTTGATAACATTCCCTTGGGTCTGTACGCCATCAAAAAGGTAGCTGTGGGTGATAACAAAGACTGGTTGGAACGCATGCTTCGCGAAGTAAAATTGATGGAAACCCTCCACCACCCCAACATCATCGACTACAAACACTCGTGGATCGAACTGGAACAGCTCACCCGTTTCGGACCTAAAGTTCCCTGCCTGTTTATTCTCATGGACTGTGCCAATGGGGGTAATCTTGAACAGTATGTGGAGACTAGATGGTCACCAGCCTTTCCGGGTAGTTCAACGGAACCCATAAAACCCCACTATTTGTCTGGTAGGACCGGTCAGCCAACCGGAGTCGATACGGTCGCCCCTCCTCCCCCTGGAGAAACCACTATTCCCTCCATGGATGGTATCGCCCAGGATGAAGCCCACCAACGCCAATCGATTGAACAACGCAAACAACGAATTCGTGAAGCCCGTCGACAGCGTCGACTGCATTCCTGGGACGTAGGGACCAAGGCTGATTCCACCATTAACCGTAAGGAGGCACCGTTTTCCTCTAATCTACCAGGAGTTTTAGATACCGACCCAACGTTCCCAGTGGGAGATTCAAACAACCTACCCGGTAACGACCCAGATACTCGTCCCATCGGACGACGTCTTACCCTCAAGGAAATCCATTCCATGTTTCAGGACATTTGCGAAGGGCTACGTCACCTTCACCACCACCAGATTATTCACCGGGATATTAAACCTTCCAACCTTTTACTTCACTACCCAAATCCTTACGACCAGTCAGGAATCCCCCGGGTTATTTTAACGGATTTCGGGGAATGCGAGGACATGTCCCATTTACAAATGCGGAACCGGACGGGGGCAACCGGTACTATGGAATTTATGGCCCCGGAACTGTTGGAAGTGGACCAGCGGGGACGTTACTTGGACGTCTACTCTACCAAGGCGGATATGTGGTCACTGGGAATGATTTTATACTACCTTTGCTATTCCCGGTTGCCGTATACGCAGATCGAGGACGTAGATATTTTACGTCGTGAAATTTTGGGTTTACACAAGCTAGAGTTTCCTGATGAACCACACAGGGAACCAGATGATGATACTCAGCTGCATAGTGAGATGACCGACGCAGAGAGTGAGTTCATTGTGGACGCTCAGCCCTTGGTTCTCCCCCGTGAACTTAAACAGTTAATGAGGGCCCTTATCACTTCGAAGGCGCAAAGCCGTCCTTCTGTAAACGCCGTTTTGGATTCTAGACACTGGAAACAGTTTACCAGGCGAATTCGCCGACTGGAGCGGACCAACCCCGCCAACTCCGAGGTCAGATCAGCGAAACCTTCCATGTCGGCACGACCTACCTCTCGAAAAGCATCTACATTTAGCTCTAGACGGGGGAATCCATTTTTCTTGAGGTCCAAGCACAGTTTACCTTGCTCTGCCCCGCGGTTAGAATCCAACCGCGATAGTAGAGTTTCACCTATCGCTAACTTGGATAACGGTGGATCCTCCATGGTAGGTCCCTATTCTTCGTCGTCATCACCGACCTCTTCCGCCACCACTGTTCCGACCGTTTCTCCTGGAATTCGAGAGAGAACGTACTCATTGGGGGCCAGCTCTAGCTCTAAAGAGTTGGATAGAGCCCCCACATCTCTTTCAGAACACTCTCACTCTATTTCCTTGGAACTACCTACTCGACGATTGCTAACCGGCGGGACGATACCTGCCAGGGGACCTGATTGGTACCGCCCCATAATAGGGTTACTCTACCAAATATGCCACCCTTTAGAAAAACAACTTTCCCGCCGTACCGTGACTTTGTTAAAATTCGCCCTGTTTATAGTCAAGTTGGGTCACCTACAAATACAGTGCTATCCCTACGCTCCAACTCCACTCGTGTTTTACCCGGCGCTGGTCGTGGCTGCTTTGGATTTACACAGCCCTCATATCTTTGTTAGTATCTTTTTGGTGCTTATCCACGGTATTTGGTTGCAGATGTGGGTTAGATTTCACGGCATTTGCTTTTAATGTCAAAAGGAGACTTTCGTTTAATCGCTGGCTATACCGATGTTGACTGGTCTATAAAACCCTAGGCTATTCTTCTGGCTGTAAATTGCCTTTTGCCATGGGCAGAGATAAAGTGCCCTGACGTTTTTTCGACTGTAATATTGATAATTCTTTGGGAGTTGCCGAGCACTGTATTTTGCGTTGTTGGACCTAGGATTACACTAGAATCAAAACCGTTCAAGGAAAACGATATAACCGATCGTTGGTATAAGTGATAAAGTGAGTGAGGTGGTTCCCAATACTTTGACGAAGTTAATTTGTTACATAAAACGTTTTTGCTTTTTATTCAACCTACAACGCATGGCCAAAATTAATAAAGGTATTAAACCACAAGGAATCATATATTACATTCGTTGCTCCCATGAGCAGATTTCTGAAAAAAGCTTTTCTTGGACTGAGCCTGTGGGCAGTCACTGAGTGAGTTGGGATTGGGCCGTGGGGTGGTAAGGTAATATACGCTTCACTGGTTTCAGGTACCTTTCCGCTGGGTGTACCCGACCGTGTGCTTGAACTCTCATTTGGACCGGTTGCTTAGATTCAAATTGTTTGTAGCCTGTTTACTTTCTTTTTATATATAATCACATTATATCGCTTCTGTGTACAGTTGGTTGTAAATTATCTTTTTCATTTACTTCTGTTTTTATTTAATTGCCCATTGCCTTATAACTCGGAGTAACACCATGGCCAGCGAATCAAACTCGTACGAACACCTGTTACCACCCCATTTCTCCACGCTGGTCACTGCATGGCTCAAGGAAGACACACCTTCGTTTGATTACGGAGGTTTCGTAGTGGGCGAAAAACAGGAACGTGTGGTGTTGTTGGGTAAAACCCCGGGTGTGGTGGCGGGTAAACCGTTTTTCGACGAGGTGTTTAAGCAGGTGGGCTGTCGTGTAGAATGGCTAGTGGCCGAAGGAACCGAATTCAAACCCATCAAAGAAGTGGCCTATGTGTACGGACCGGCTCGTCAGTTGCTCATGGGGGAACGTGTAGCGCTGAACATGCTGGCCCGTTGCAGCGGTATTGCCACGCACGCCCGTCGGTTGGCTAAACTCAAGGAAGCCCACGGCTACACCGGGTTGATCGCAGGGACCCGAAAGACCACTCCGGGGTTCCGTTTGGTGGAAAAGTACGCCATGCTGGTAGGCGGAATTGATACCCATAGGATGGACTTGTCGTCCTGTATTATGCTCAAGGATAACCATATTTGGAGTCAAGGGTCCATTACGACAGCCGTCCAAAAGGCCCGCTCGGTAGGCGGATTCTCGGTGAAAATTGAGGTGGAATGTCAGTCGGAAGCGGAGGCTGACGAAGCTATTGCTGCAGGGGCGGACATCGTGATGTTGGATAACTTTGACTCGGCAGGTATGAAAACGGCGGCGGCCAGCGTCAAGGACCGTTGGGCCCAACGTGGCTACAAACACGTTCTGGTGGAAGCTAGCGGAGGAATTTCCGAAGAAACTATTGCCGACTATTTTTCCTCACACATCGATATCATCAGTTTGGGTTCCGTGACCCAGGGTGTATCCTATATTGATTTTTCCCTCAAGATTCAACATAGTCAGTGGGTTTAGGTTTTTTTTTGCCGATGAAGGCTGGCTTGGTTGACCATGCAGGTGGAGTGATAGAGATACCTTCCCACCTAACATGACACATCGCTAATTTCAGTTCGCTGTTTGCCGCTTTAGTACCGGGCGTGTAGATAATAATAAATGACCTCCCTTGCGACTCGAGTGAAAGTGATGTGATACAGTGGTGTTCTTGTGTAACTATTAAATAACATCATGTGACCATGACGTAGTAAAGAGAACTAGTAAAACGAAAAGTGAGTGAGTGAGAGGCACTCAGGATAAAAATGGGTAATTTTTTTTCGGCTATGTAGAGAAAAATCCGCCAGCATTGAGTAAGTCTCTCACTAAACCCTATTGGCTAAATTTTGTAACTGGTACATTTTTGCTCCAAATCTCTATATAGAAAAAAAAATCACCCAAATGTCCACAAAGAGTTCACGATTTAAGTTGTTCGTTGTGGAACGCAATGTGGCCTGGGACCCCTCGGCTCTCCGACGCTGTGGCCGGAATGCGGTGGCAGTGGGCATTATTTTTTTTTGGCAGACAGAAAAAACAAGGTGAGTATTGTCAACGTGGAAACAAATGAGTGGATCCCATAGGAATAGATAAATGGGCCTTAGGATGGACCCTGACCGATGGCCCAGTGAGGAAGTGACCCTGCACTTTTCAACTACTCACACCTGGCTCTGTCAATTTGTTTATCGTTGCTCGCTTTTTGGTTTCGGTTAGGCCGCTTCGGTAACAGTGTTTTGTCTACAACTACTTATACATTGTTAATTTCTTTCCATCTCTTTCCACTCTAGACATTTTGGGAGGTTTCTCCATCATCCTTTGCAGCAAATACCAGTTTGGGCTTTCCTTTTTTTCCGCCCCTGCTTTTCTATTTCAGTAACCAGTGAACCAGGTTTACACATGCGCCTCCATTCCACTCTTGCTCTGTATGCCGTCGCCTGGTCCTCCGCTCTGGTATGGGCTCGAGAAGACCCCGGCCGGGATCACGCACAAAGCCTTTTGGAAAAGGCCCAGGAGCATGTAGCGGCTAAGGACTACATCGCTGCCTACGACACTTTCCAAGAGGCACTCAAGGCCGACCCTGACAATTACATGACATACTTTAACCGGGCTACCGCTTACCTTCGAGAACGACGTACGACGCCCGCCTTGGTCGACCTTGACCAGGCGCTCAGACGCAAACCTGATTTTGAACCTGCCCTGAGACTACGTGCCAAATTGCTCAACAAACGAGGTGCCTTTGAAGCCGCCAAGGCCGACTGGGAAGCCCTGGAAGCCATGGGGGGACAAGCGCAGGAGACTGCACAACAGGGATTGGACAAGGTCACTCAGGCCGAACGAGCGTACCAGCAGGCCCGAAAGGCCCGGGACGACCAAAACTACGCCGGATGTGTACAATTCGCCACTGCGGCTTTGAAAACGGCGAGTGAGAAGGTGGACCTGTACCAATTACGTGGGGATTGCCAGCGGTCCGCCAAGGACATTCACCAGGCAGTGGCGGACTATGGTCGAGCCATTCGGTTGGACCCGACCCAGTTAGATATTCAATTGCAGGTGGCTCAGCTTCGTTTCTATGTGCTGAACCAGCACGACGAGGCGCTTTCGGCCGTCAAGGAATGTCTACGCTCAGACCCTGAACACAAACCTTGTTCCAAGGCGTTCAAACGGATCAAGAAGATTAAAAAGGCTGTAAAGGAAATAGACACCGACGCCAGCAAAAAAAAATTCAACTCTGCCGCCAAGAAACTCACGGCGTTCCACCAGACGGCCCAAACGTCCGACAGTGCCCCGCCGCAGGGACTGATCCAGGAGCTTGAAGAGGAAACCGTGACATTGTATCGCGATTGGGACCTGGGCGATCCACAGTTAGGGGGTGCCGATACCACGGAAGAAGCAACCGGAACGGCGGTAGTACCCGAACTGGTGGTCGATCTTTACCACAAGGCCTGTCAGTATTTCGCTGGGTTTAAGAAACACCAGCACGGAATCGAGTGGTGCAGCAAGGCCCTCCGTCTCAATCCTAATAACGTTGAAAGTCTTTTGGCTCGGGCTGACCTTTACCTACTCAAGGAGGAAGGGGACCAGGCCGTGGTGGACCTCAACAAGGCCCAAGAACTTAGCGGCGGTCGGAATTCCAAAATACGAGAAAAGCTTATGAAAGCCATGCAACTACAACGCAAGGCCAAACGTAAAGATTATTACAAGATCCTGGAACTGAACAAAGAGGCCACTCCCGCCGACATCAAACGCGCCTTCCGGAAGATGGCCAAGGTGTGGCATCCCGATCGTTACCGCGGGGACCTGTCCGAGGAAGAAGTACACCAGAAAATGAGCGATATTAACGAAGCCCACGAAACCTTATCAGATCCCGAGCGTCGTGCCCAGTACGACCAGGGTCACGACCCTAACGACCCCAATGGTGGATTCCCTGGAGGAGGAGGTGGTGGTGGTGGCTTCAATCCTTTCGCCTCGGGAGGTGGCCAACAGTTCTTTTTCCAAGGGGGTGGTGGTTTCCCCTTTGAAGGGTTCGGCGGGGGTCAAGGTGGCCGCTTTAAATTCCAGTTTATGTAATCGATGTGGCGGTGTAGGAGAAGATGTGATCCAAGGCCTGCGCTGGCCTCAGGCTATCCTTGTGCAAAGCATTTTCCGTGTCATTTTTTCCTATATTTATTTTTCGGCTCTCACTTTACAGATTTTACATCCTTCATGCTCTATCCCTGGTGTTTTAAAAAAATTAGATGAGCGAATGTTCCTGTGTGAAGTAAACATAATGTACCAAGTGAACACGGTGTGATTTGAGCTTTTAGGTGTGAGCGATTTGAAAAGGAAATATACTTATCAACTGTGAGGGGATACTGGGAATTCAATCAGATGTGTGGTGGTGTCTACCTTGATGTATATTAGATGATACAGTACACTAGACACAATAGTCTCTGGCTTGTATATCGAAACAACGGTTGTATAACCCAGCGTACTTCTGACGCTCGATAAATATTACTTTGGTTGTAGATATTATACAAGTGAATTCTTTTGATGTGTGATTTCAGCATTCAATATCATGAGGTAGCCCCTCCCCCCCAGTAACAGATCTATATGTATCCAACAAAAATGAAAAAAAGGAATACATGATTTAGCACAATCAATTTCTTACTTTGGTCTATATTGATACCATAAATGAGGAATTACGGATGATGACCAAGGTCAACCCAGTCGAGAGCTAGCGAAAATGACGAGAATACTGAATAACCTGGGCGATAGGTTCGTCGTCGTCTGATTCGATCACCATAGTACTTTTATACGTCGTTTTCGGCTGGGCCACCAAATTGACCGTGGTAGTCATGGGTTTGTCAACGGAGTCGCTCCTTGTAGTCAGAGTAATACTACTTTGCACATTTGTACGATCATTAGTTCGGGCTATATTTTGGTTGCCTTTGGATAACCTCGTGGAACTTTTGCGTATGGTTCGACGTTTAGGTTTTGTCGTCCACGACGAAGTTGACCCGGTATCGGAGCCCATCGTAGTACTGGTGTCATTTCCAGATAAATCTGCATCTGGGGTTCGTTTGAGCTGTGACCGGGTTATCTTCGCCGCTGAAATCTGGCCAGTCGTCCCGGAATCCCTAATATTACGAGCGCGAGGTCGTTTTTCCGAAGTGGTGGTTTCCTCTTGCATCCACGTGGGAAGTCGACTTGTCCTGGTGGTGGTGGTAGCTATCTCCCAGGTTGTCTTTTTTTCACTGTTGGAACTAGTCAGGCGTTTGGTGGAGGAACTCTTGGATTTGGAGGTCGCGCTAGTACTCGACAATGTAAAGGGAATCTTAATGCTCATCTGACCCTCCAAAAGCCGGGCGGCGCTGGGTCCACATTCCAAATAGGTATTGACGAATCCCATGGCGTTCGTTTCGTTGCGTTCCTGCAAGACATTTTGTACTACCAAATGGTGAAATAAGCGTTCACCGTCAGTACGTTTCAACTGGGCACCGCTGCTATAATACTGCGAATGTTGGTGACCCGCCTGTATAATTTTACTGCCCTTCATACCCCGAAACACATCCAGGCAGTACAATAAAGTGACATTACCTCGATTGCCGCCGTTACCCCGATTGGACCGTGACCGACCCCTACGTCCATTACTCCTACTTCCACTGGACACCAACTCCTGTACTAGCCGTACGGCATTTTGGGCATGTTCCGTCACATCTTGCAATTGGAATCCTTCGCGGTTACGACAATTATCACAGGTCCGGTAACACTGTTGGGCATCGAACCTTTCCCCAAAGTAAATAAGCACCAACTGCCGTCGACAGTCCGTCCGATTCTCACAAAAATTGACAACCTGCCTTAGACTAGCCCTTTGCTGCTCCTTTTGTTCCCAACTCCCTTCACCTCGATCAATCATCCACACGATGGAACTCATATCCGCGTATGAATAAAACAAGACACACACGGCTGGTTTACCATCTCGACCGGCTCGTCCAGTTTCCTGGTAGTACCCTTCGAGTGACTTAGGCAATGAATGATGAATCACAAACCGTACGTCCGGTTTATCTATCCCCATACCAAACGCCACAGTAGCCACGATAATTTTCAAATGACCGGCTTGCCATTCCCGCTGTACCCGCATCCGATCTTCCTTTTCCAATCCGGCGTGATAATGATCAGCCGGCAAATGATACTCCGTACGTAATTTATCCGCCATTTCCTCGCACGATTTGCGTGAGGTGCAGTAAATAATGCCCGACTGGTGAGCACACTGGGAAGTTATAAATGCGTAAATATCGGCGTAAATTGTGCGGTTGATTTTCGGCCGGATTTCATAATACAAATTGGGCCGGTTAAAACTTTGCGTCAGTACCCGACACCGTTCGGGATCTAATCGTAAGTTATGCATGACGTCCAACTTAACTTTGCCATTGGCTGTCGCCGTTAAGGCCATCAATGGAATGCCCGGCCACTGGACCCGCAACATACCCAATTCTTTATAATCCGGTCGAAAATCGTGACCCCATTGACTCAAACAATGGGCTTCGTCGATCACGAACCGGGACAATTTTTTACGTTCGTACAACAAAGTGATGGCTTCCTGGGCTTGCTGACTCTTGTTAATCATTTCTGGCGTCAGGTACAGTAATTTTAATAAGGGGTTCGGTCGTCGTAACTCGTCAAAGGCGAACCGTCGACCTGCACTACCCAAGGTACCGGTAAGACATACCGCCGTGATCCCGCGGGCCAGGAGATGTTCCACTTGGTCCTGCATCAGCGATAGCAAAGGGGATATGACAATGGTTACCCCGTTGGTGGTACCTTTGGTCACCATGGCGGGTAACTGGTAACACAGGCTTTTACCTCCGCCGGTGGGCATCAACACAAACACATCCTGACCCGACAAGGTAGCGTTGATGGCTTCCAGTTGGTTGGAGCGAAACTCTTGGAGTCCAAACACTTGTTTCAATACTTTGATCACTTCTCGAGACCAAGGGTAGTTGAGTTCAGATGCCTTGGGAGCGGAGGGCGAAGGTAATGTAAGGGCCTGTCGAGTGCTCGGAGAAGCAAGCACCAATTCTGCCTGTTGATGGTCCACTATGGGGTTGGGGGAAGTCGAAGAACGTACTGGGGGATCCCAATCCACCTGGCCTGCGGGTACTAAGGGGGTAGACCCGCGGGTAAACGGCTCATGGTCAATGTCGCTATACGTGGAAGGGAACATCGAGGAGCGGGTAGTGGGAGCCAACGGTATTCCAGGTGTGACCAAAGCGCGCGACGTCTCTGTTCTCCACGGGTCAGCTGATGGTGGATCAGCCAATCGGTCGTGGGTAGGGGTGTGGCTAGTTTGTGTTTGCATGGCGAATAATTGCTTTACCACTCGGGTACGTTCCTCTCGCAATTGGGTCATACGTTGGCCGACTGTCAAGGAAAGATCCTCCCCAGGGGGGATTCCTAGAGGGATCAAGGTATGCACTGAGGCCTGGGGGTCAACTAATTCCAAATCGCATATTTGGTCACTTAGTTGTGATTTTTTCTGCGTTAAAAGTGCCAACTCGCTGTTCTGAGATCCACAGTCCACCAGAGTAGAAATGGTATTACTCGTCGAGCATACTGTGGGACCAACCGAATCAGAAGTGTACTTTTTGAGAGTACCGGCGACAGTTGGTGCCAGGGAGGACGGTGGGGACTGGTATTTAGGGATAGTTATGATCGAGGATTGTATTGTCAGGTCAGTCGACGGATTTACCGAGAGGTCAGATCTCACAACGTTAGCTGTTCCGGAATTCTGCACAACATCATCATCGTAAATAAAGCAGCCCATGTCTTCCCCGAAATCGTCCCAACCGGCCATATCAAAACTATCATCAATGGTGATCGGATCGTTCTGTCCGTGGGACTGGGCCGCCGGAATCTGGTTAGGCTTTCCCTGCGATGATGACGATGTCTTGGGTAACGAAGTGGTTGTACGAAGGGCGGGGGTTGATTGAAAATCATTGACTACGTCATCGTCATCGTCAATAAGCAAGGCCAACTCCGCGTCAAGGTCGGTATCAAGCATAGGGGGTGTTTTTAGAAGTGCCATAGTAGTCTCCAGATCATCATCGTCATCGTCATCACATCCCGTCAAAACTGGTATATTAGACGGAGGCCCTTGTATTGCTGGTTTGGACTGGATAGCAGATGATGTAGGAATGTCTGGTAATGGTTGTACGGTTGTACATTGAGACGGCTGGTTAGACACTGTCCAACTGTAATCGGTTGTTTTCGGCTTGAGTCCTGGCAGTGATTGGGCTACATCCTGTCGCACGGGTGGATCACCCTGGTTCGCACAGGCTCTTCGAAATTCATGCCAAGTCGTAATAACCAATGACTGGTAGTGGTAGTCGAGTTGCCCTGGTGGTGCGAATTCATATTGACCGCGGGTGTCTACAACAGACTCGGGTGTGGCGGTAGTCACTAGTTCACGTTTGGCCCGCGTTAGCCAGCGCAGTTGGGCTGCCGCGTTATTCTTTGGAGTAAGGGGACTGGCCATGGCATGCTACGGAATCTTCGGGCATGGATGTCAAAGAACCAGTGGATATACAGCAATGGACTGGTGACGGTATAATTGCAGGCTTTAAGATAGCGTATCGCACCGGAAGCCGTGGGTTATTCAGTGCGTCTTAGTGTGGTGGAACGGGAGTAATCGGGATCATGCATCACTTGTTCATGACAAGTGTGATAAATTTAACCCAGCGAGCCCGTACGTAGTAACTACCGCGACAATGGACACTAGCCTAAACGGTTGAAAATAATCAGTTATTACAAATAACAAAACTAAAGGCAGTTTGTTGAAAGTAAACTAAACAAAAAAAGGAATGGCTAAAAAAAGAAAATGTAGCACACAAGTTTCCGACGCATCCTCTGGACTTGTAAACAGAGTTATTGCTCTTACGAGTGCTAATGGTACTGTCATTTTGTCCTCATTATTTACCTACTACCTTTGAGGGGTAGTTTTTCTAGTCTGGTAAACTGTGTGTGGTGGGGGTTTTTTTACTGGCATGTCGAATCAGTTCATTGGGACTTTACTGGGAATATAACCTGCTGCGGCAGAGGTCCAAGGTAATATTGAAAATCGATCACATGCCCATTATGGATTCGTCCAATACCAGCCATCACAAAGATCTACCCGTAGTAAACTTTTCATTGTTAGGGCCAAAATGCCGATAGTGGATTTAAAAATACTCTGACTAAACTGTGCACAGACCAGATAATATTTCGGTACCCTCAAAAACTACGGTGACAAAATGACCCGCGGCGTTGATAGTATGTTTATTCCCACTGCATCCGATAACACTATAGTTGGAATCGCAGAGCGGTCTGGGGCCTCATCAGTTACCTCGATTTACCAAAGTAGGCCAATATGAATAAAAAGGATTAAATAGGGTGTTATGTTTATTTAAAGAAAGGAGAGATTAGAATTGATGGTCATTACCCGGACCAATTTCCGAGGAATAATGACGCGGGTATTAGCATTGAATTCACCACAGCCAGTTTCGACTTCACCATTCCTCTCTAATTGTTGCTCATATTAAACAGGGAGAAAATGGTACCGCTTACGTAACATAGCACAGCCATTCGCTGGCTATAATGTTAGTGCAACAATTTATAATTGTGATAGTGCTAAACGATGTACCACCTTAACGTAATGAATGATAGAGCGATCGGTGGTTAGGGAACACGTAGCAAAACCTCTTGCGTATTTCGGTATATTGTGTCACGATACGGACGAACCGTTGTAGTTTAGCATGTCATTGCCCAACAGAAGTTAGAGCAAATAAGGCTGGAGATTGGGGCACTATAGTTTTTCACCTAAAATTCATTACGCCTTTATTCTGCAGACAATTCCCGTGGAAGCGACAGAATACCTGCTCTTAAATAGGTAACAGTAATTTGATGCTTCCAGAGTGTACATTAGCGGGTAACTCTATAGAGATTAGTCTTAGATTTTTTTAAAAAATAGGTGGCTATGGTTTAATCCGCCTAGCACGCCCTTGCACCAAACCACTTTCCCTGACCATCATTTCTGTGATTGAAACGGCTAGACGCTTATGAACTGCATATTTACAACACAGGTGACGAAAACCTCTCAGTAGCAAGATGAAAACAACACTAAAAAATAAAGGACGGCAGGAATACAAAAGATAAGAAAGGCGGAGTGCGGTAGAAGCCCGGCACTTTAACTGGAAGTGCTACATGCACATAACAATGGTTTTCATCCCTATTTAGGAAACATGAAGCTAAGTAATCCGAATTCGTATGCGATATCATCATATCCAAAATAAACCGACAAAGGCGTTTCAGTGCATGTGCCTGTGCGACGTCCCTAGTTTATTGGGAAAAGGATGGTAGTTTAAACCTTCAAAGTGATACCTGACATGCACAAGGTAAAATATCCACCGAGTCAGTTCATGAGTAAAGCCCGGTAGAATACAGGAAAGAATGATAAGGAATGCGTTCCTTACATATGACCCAACTCTTCCACTCAATTAACAATGATTCGTTCAGACGGTTGGGATGAGACAACACCAGCTCCCCGTGAAACCTACGAACTGGTTTGTCCAGTTTCGCCGCATTGCTTTGGACAGATATTTCGTTTTCTTAAGGGTAAACAATCTCGGGAGTTGATACTACACTACCTTTACCTGACCGTTCATTTACTCTTGGAAACCAACAGTTGAAGGTTGGAGGTGACCACCACACCACATAATGTCTTTAAATAACTGGCTTATTCTGCGGTAGTTTTCGAATCTGTACAGCTTTGCGAGGTTCAATTTTCATACTTGCTCTTGACCCTCTCTTTGTTTATGCTGAATCATTGGACCAACCTGTACCATATTTCCGTACGCTCGCAGCCAATACGTACAAATATACTATCTTTTCCTGCCGACTGCTCCGCCTTGGTTATTTCTTTTCGGTAAATTAATACTCCTTATCTCTAACAACACAGCATACGCCGCTCTATCACTATACTTGCGAAGCTGCAGAGAGTGGCTACCTTGGCGATATTGGTCCTTGAATCAGTTAGTTGCATTGCAGTGGAACCCAAGGTCTATTTTAATTTTACGTCGGCGCGTATTACCGACAATATCAAAATTCCCCCTACGATTGTCTTGGGGAAGGATGGCATCACCTTCCATGGCCAGATTTTGAGGTTGTAAGCCAACATCAAGTATACTTGTGGAGTGTATGATGGACCGGTAAAACCTCCAGCGGCTCCTCCGAAAGCGTCATCTCCGCATGGTTCCAGCAGGCGGCGAGATACTTTCTCTGACGTCACAGTCTTTAATCCCAATGGCCTGGACAACAGTGTAACCTGCGAGCCACAGCAACGCTTGGCCACTTTTTAAGCGTGGGAATCTTAGTTGCAAGCTGCAGCTTTGGGAGGGAGGGAGATCGAATCCTACGTAGCCCTACCCTGTGGAAATGAGTGACAATACGTTGATGTTATTTTGGGAATATAACGCCATCGGGAACAGGCTTGTCCTTGATAAAGACAGTGGGTTACGAGTGTCGCATGCCCTAATTCTGGCCCTCTAACCACATTATGGTGTTTGTTAAAACCGCGATTTTGGTTCGAATCCCACTGATTCCTGTGCAACCAACTGTAGTATTTCCACTGTACACATTGATGTGAGGGTAACGAATGTGTCTACACTCAGACCAACGGATTTAGCCTGTTTAGTAATGACATATTTAACTTTAATATAAATATAGCATATCAACTTGGTATAACCTTTTTGACCCCAAATTTGATGATGATTGATATTTTTGGGAAGCAACTCCACTGTGCGAGTGTACAGTGATACACGGTAGAGCCAAACTTTGGTATAGAAGCTTTAAGGGGCTGCGAAACATATTCCCCGTTTAGAAACCTTTTCTCCTTTTCTTTCACCTTATTCATTCTTTCTAGTGTTCCTAAACCTGGTTTTCATTGGGCGGACCTTTGCTTTTATTTTGACCGTTTACCGCCTTTCATTCTTCTACAGTGTGACACACCTTTTCTTCCTGTCTGGCTCATTCCCCTTTGAACTTTAAACTCCGAGCTCGTTTGGTTCGCCATGGCCGCCCCGCATCCGTGTCCCCACCTCCAGGAGGCGTCGTTTCTTCCCGTTCATCAACCAGTGGTGTACAAGGACGAGTGTACTTTGTGTTTTGATACCCAGGATGCCCCTGGAGGTGTAGACGTGTGTTTGACATGCTTTAACGGCGGTTGCACCAGTGAAGAGCGACATCACGGCGTTGCTCACCACCAGAAAACCACCCACCCGTTAGCGTTAAATATTAAGCGGGTGCCCAAACGTAACGCATTGGAAGGACCCAAACCTCCAAAGATCACCAAGTTGGCCATTGCCGAAGAAGCAGCGGACACTGAAAAATACGACCACCACACTCAGTTAAAATGCTATCATTGCGATACGCTGGTCCCGGCCACCGAGCTCCCCGAGACTGTCCAGGGCCGTGTAAATGCCATTCTGTATTCCCTGTCGGCCACCAGGCAATCCGAAATCAAGGCCTGGGAGGAGAATGAACCCGTCACCTGTGCACATGTACAAACGCTAGTTCAGGAACCCATGGACCTTCGAGATGTCAATGTGTTACAACACTGTGTGGAGTGCAACCTCAAGGAAAACCTCTGGCTGTGTTTAACCTGCGGCAACGTGGGCTGCGGTCGTCGTCAGTTCGACGGATCCGGTGGAAATGATCACGGTGTGCTCCACTACGAAAAAACGGGTCACCCAGTATCCTGTAAATTAGGCACCATTACTCCCGAAGGTGACGCGGATTTGTACTGCTACCGATGCGATGACGCTTGTACAGACCCGGCCTTGGCTTCTCACTTGCAAACCTTTGGTATCAGCGTGGCCAACGCTCGTAAAACCGAGAAGAGCATGGCAGAACTCCAGTTAGCTAAAAATATCGAATTTGATTTCAGCATGACCACCGAAGACGGCCAGCAGCTCCAACCCATTTTCGGACCCGGGTTGACCGGGTTATCCAATCTGGGCAACAGTTGCTACATGTCCTCGGTGCTGCAGTGTGTCATGGCCCTCCCCGAATTTCGCCGTCGGTACGAGCCCATTATCACTAGTCATCCCGCCACCTGCACCCTGGGACCACCCAAATGCTTCTTCTGTCAGACGGTTAAACTGATGGATGGTCTGTGGTCTGGGCGTTACTCTGTTCCTTCTATGGGACTAATCGATGCGACAGACACTCCCAAGGGTCAGGACGGTATTGCTCCACGTATGTACAAGATGCTGGTCGGTAATGAGCATCCCGAGTTTAGCACGATGCGGCAGCAGGATGCGTACGAGTTTCTCCAGCACCTACTCAAAGTGACAGAACAAAAGGAACGCGCAGTGGATGGTGGGTCGGCGGATCCCGCCCAATTCTTCCGGTTCCGTTTAGAGGAACGACTGCAATGCCTTACCTGTCAGGGTGTACGTTACAGCACTAGTGATACTTCTTCTCTTCCAGTGCCCCTCCCGCTGGGACCGGAGCAACCGAATACACCAGTTACGCTCGACCAGTGCCTGGATCTCCTCACGTCCGACGTAACTGTTGAAGGATATGCTTGTCCCCAGTGCCACACCTCTACCACCGTTCGTAAACGCCAGCGCTTCCATAGCTTCCCACAGATTTTGGTTCTCCATATGCAGCGTTTCCGCTTGGTCAACTGGGTACCTGAAAAAGTAAACACCCCAGTGCAATTGCCTACCCAGGGAGACGGACGTGTGGGGGACATTAACCTGGATGGGTACCGTGGTCGAGGGCTACAGCCAGGAGAAACGGAACTACCGCGGGAGATCCCAACCCAGGCTTCTGTGGAAACCACCGTCGACAAAGGGGTCCTCTCCCAGCTCATGGCTATGGGCTTTCCTGAGATTCGGTGTCGTAGAGCACTTTTGCATACTCATAATAATGGCGCCGAAGCAGCTATGAACTGGTTGTTTGAACACTTGGACGACCCTGATATCGACGAGCCATTGCCTGTAGCTTCCGAGTCAGTCCCGTCCCTTAATGATGCGGACGTATCCATGCTAATGGAAATGGGATTTAGTCAGAACCATGCGTCGCAGGCGCTACAGGCCACAGATGGCCAAATGGAACGGGCCGTGGAGTGGATATTTAGTCACCCGGAGGACGCGGAAACTGCAACCGGTCAGTCTAGCTCGTTGGATGTACCCATCCCTAGTGATTCAACGCTACCCGGTCACTACCGCTTGGCTAGTTTTGTATCCCACAAGGGCACGTCAGTGCACTGTGGCCATTATGTGGCCCACGTTTGGCGTGAAGACTTGAACCAATGGGTTCTGTTCAACGACAACAAAGTGGTGGTGGCCCCCAACCCACCCGTTGATGCGGCGTACATTTACTTTTTACATCGGGCAGAATAACTCATAGAGACTATGAACACTAGCTTAAGTCTAACTATGACTGATAGAAAAAAATGCTTCCCCAGCTTCTGTAGCAGCTCTGGGACACCAATCCTCGTTTTATGCTCCTTAAGACTGACGGTATGTATTAGCTATTAAGTCTATCACATTATTAAATTATTTTAGGAATTTTAACGTACTAAAAACAAAAGTGAAAAATACGGCTGAATGTACACAGTTTGTGTAGGTCTAACCCTACAAAAAGGGGAAAAATAAAAATGATAGCACGAAAGGTCGGATGCTGAGGAGGACAAGGGAGCGCCAATGGCTGCTAGCAATGGTGTCAATTTCCCTTTTATTCATTAACTTTAATCTAGTTCCTAATCCGCTGAGCTCTTTGTCTCCCGCTAACTCCTATTTATCCTGGTACCTTGCTGTACTCGAAATTAGCGGGTTGTTATTATTGATATATGGCAGTAAAAGTAAGATCAGGGGCGATCCCACTTGCCACTTCGAGTAGGGATATTGGCTGGAGGAAAAGCGGTGGAAGAGAAAGGGATAAGGTCCACGACTACCAATGGTTACCATGGCCTAGGAGATTCTCGACTGGTTACCGTGATCAAGATAATGAATCACGAAAACCTCCTCCTAAACTGAAACCCAAGTCGGAGAAAATTCAAAAATATTGGTAGGCCACATGTGACACCCTTCGTTTGATGGGCACCGTATACGAGTTTTCTGCTTCCAGCGATGATGGGAGAGTACAGGTACATATTTTTAAGCTACCCATCGTTTCAATACGACTATCGTTCGCAGATGTCATACCTATATTTCTGGCGCTCTACATAGTAGAAAGGAGCCGACCAAGCTGCAGAATTTATTGGCATCTTCCAAGCCGGAGGCATTATCAAGCGATTAACGTTTTTATTCATTATATCATGACCGCTTTCAAGTTATCACAAAAAATGTCAATTAAGAAGATAATGATATAAAGAGAGAAGATTCGTTGAAGGAATACTAAATAGAACACTCTCTTTGTCGCCACCCTTGGAAAAAAATGCAGTAACTATTCTGAGTTGCAAGGAAAAAGGAAACGGTGAACATTACTTGTATTCGAAAACGGAAACGTCACTGGATTCCGGTTGTTTGGAATTAATTCGAGCCGGTGTAATCCTGTCAGATTCAATTTCAATGACATATTGCCAATTATAAACACTATTCGGTAACATTCTGGAAACTGGGCCTTGTAGGTGGCAGATACGCCGGATTATAGCATCCTCCCTAACCACTTATAGTACCATGATAGTGAACATTAGCCCGTTTCCTACAAAAGCATGTGCCAAACATAGACGCCCTGCCTTGTTCTATGTGAACCAATAGCCACAAGTGGTGCTTGGGTGAGATAATTACAGACGGAGCATCCGTTACTTTGACAAACTTTCCTTGCATATTTTTTTGCCACAAGAATTCGTTGCGCCTATATACCCGAAGAGAAATAAAAAAAGCAGGGAACCAGCATTAACCCCTACAGTAGTACATAATATAGTGTCCACGGGACTTATGGCTGATTAACTTACCATAACTTGCCGCTAAGCCCGTTGTTTATAACAATCCGAAAGATGTTAAGCAGCTATGAGAATCCACTCACCTTACTTAAGAACGGATGTTGGCATATCTAAGTATCAGAACCTGCGTAAGTATGGAAGGGCACACACAGAGATGTAAGCCACTGCGGGCAAGGGTCATCGCCCTGGCGACATCTCAAACGTTAAGACGAGCTAAGAGTTCCACAAGTCGAGGATATGCTTATGACCGTGTCAAGGAACAATGTAAATAGCCAGGTAAAAACTAACGGGAATCATCATCTCCATTTTCTTCCAACGCGCACTCTAGTGAGCTAATTGACACCTATCGCTGACGGTGCTGAATAAATACGAGGCCCGGTAAGCCATCTTGGCGGTTCCTGTGCTCTTTTCCTGTTCCATTCGTTTTATTTTTTTTACTTATGGTCATTCTCACCGTTAGTCTTTTCTTAATGTCCATGCTCTTGTATCTTTCTGGCGGAAACCACAAGCTTACGTAGGCCATACAATTATCATTTACAACCTTACGGCCAACCCCGCTTTACCTATTAATGGTACTTGCGATATTCCCTTATTACATATCCACTGGTGGTACGTTGGTAACTAGCATAATAGACACATACTATCCTGATCATAGGATTTTCCCTCCTTGATGGCACCACACCTCATGGATGAAATTTTTTGTTCAATCCTATAACGATTTGGAGTAAAACTGCACCAATTAAGATTTTACCGATAACTTTATTCAAGGGACACATTTACCACTGATGGATTTTTTTTGGCTGTAGGCTTGGAAAAAAGCATATCTATCAACGGTTCCCACCATTTTGGATCTTACAACGGCTAAATCTTTTGGTGGCTGGCTAAATTACGAGACTTTTTCATTCAACAAAATCACCTTTTTCTTAAAGCCTAACAATGTAAATCCGGAACCATTTATCTATGTACTGGCTTAACCCGACAATAAAGCCGCCGGGATTTATTATTATGCTGGGTGGTTCAATGTGGGACTCCTTCCCTTACCCGAGACATATCTTTGTAAATGTACCATCGCTAGTTTGCACACTGGCTGGGCGTACGAAAGAAAGGATATGCCTATGGCTGCGACGTTAATTAAACGTAGGAGGTACCGAGTCACAGTCATTATAAGGAATTTAACAATAGTCCAATAGACGATATCTCAATTGCTCATAAACGTCGCCAAAATCCCACACACCATTCCTTTGTTTAATATTTTTATCATGCACTGTACACTACATTTCCCTTAATACAAAGTTAGTAGATATGTCCAACAAGGTGGTAAAGCATAATTTAAAGCGACGCAGAATGTTATTCGCAAGACCTAACTAGTCAGTAGATATTTTTATCTCGATTAGCAATTACAGTTTACGAGTTCCGGTATTATATCACAGAGGACAAGAAATGTAACTCATTCATGGAGTATTACAGCCACCATTTGGTAAAGGCTATAATGTACCTAAATTCCCAATGGGACGGCATAATCTACTCTCCAGGTCAGACTTGGTTATGTTTTATTTAAAAAAAAATCAACGACCAAATTCCAACTTCTGGATAGGAGATATTCGTTCCAACTTGAATACGAAAAGTAAAGATGGGGAAGTTGACGAATGGTATTAAGAGGTCCCGGACTCAATGCTCGCTAAATCGTTATGTCGGGGCATTAAATGGTTATTTGAGGGGCCGGATTGAACTCGTTAACCTCCAATCGTATAGAATAAGAAGGTGAATACCCACCATCCTTCCGTTCCCTCCCTCATTGACTGCTTGCTTGTTAAAAATGGAGTAGATTTAACGTATGGTCACCATAGCCAACGACTCACACTTTGAATAATATAACGTACATTTGATTTACACTCTTCTCAGATTATTATGGATGCTAAGAGATACCCGGCCGTAAAATAGCTAAAAAAACTTACGTAGTGGTTAACTGTTACACAAGGCAAGGTAAACAGTTTACTTTTTCTAATCAAAGGCCATTGAACACATTCATAATTTGTTTCATAGGCTTGGGATGGACAATGGCCGACCCTTAGCAATGTCCTGCTGGACGGGTGCTTCTGGCAAGAAGAGGGGGAAATAGTTTCAGTGAATAAGGATGTTTGTACAAAATGAGTACGTAGTAGTCAACCAAACTCCCCCTAAACCATAGTGACAATTACGAAGAGAGCAAATTAAAAAATACATTGGTTGACCAATGTATGTACATGGCCGATGTCACTTTAACTAGTGCATAGTGTGAAAATGAACAATTTAGCGGTATCCAGGTGATTCAGTGTAACATCTTTATTAACCTTTGGCAAATATTTTTTCCTTTGTGCTCTTTTCGCATACCTACCTTGTACTGGGAGAGTCGAAAAATAATTTAAACCCAGCTTCCCAATGACGTTCGATAAAACAGCGTGGATCCATTTACAGTAAAATATTGACAATTGCGTTCTGTGTTTGACCCACTTTAAATTTGAACTTGATATATTTCTAACCACTATCCCCTCCAGGTTAAATGATAACGGAAACACTGTTCCGAAGAGTTTAAACCACCCCTTATCCATTTACCGAGTTGGACAGGTATTGCATCGACGTTCACAGTGAGTATTTCGAGATCTGGGATACTAAGGTAGTTAGAGCAGATGGTAGTTAATTGTTCGATGAGCCAAATAATCCAACGCAACGTTTGGCATCTCTCTTGTTCCAAATTACCCAAGCGCCTTTTGCTCTTAAACAGTGAAGGATGTTTGATATTTTACTGGTCCCATCACCACCTTCTGCCATGTTATTGCGACTTTGGTAGTAAAATATACTATCGGGTAGTTAAGCTCCCGTATCACCCTTTTTTCGGTTGGATTGGCTCGCTATTCATTATAAGCTAACGGCATACATGGAACAATGGCTGAGATACCCAGACATGAAGGTGATGCCCGATTTGATTATCCTATGGATTCACGCTCACCGTAACCTTCTCGTAGGGAGAAAAAATGCTGGGGATAATACTACCAATTATGAAGCAGTGGAATATAAGGGTGGCTGATAGCTTGGAATAAACTACTATGGGTTCAGATGAAAGAAAAATTAAAAAGAGAGGATGTGGGGTAGGTTAGTGTCGCCAGTCACCCACATCCAAGACTTGAATGTGTACCCTGACATTTACTCTTTATTGGCCAACAGACCATGAATTATTTTATACCCTTTATTCTGCTTTTTTTTCTCCCTTAGTTTGCGTCTCCATCTTGACTTGCCACTTCCTCCGACCCTTTCATTCCTTTTTGAAACGATGGAGTGGGTGCCTTTCGAGCCAATCGCTCTGCGACCCGATGAGACCCGAGTTACCAGGAAAACAGTAGCGATATTCAATGATGGAAGGGGGGAAAGGAAACGCTCTTTCGATGAAGCACATCTTAGAGCGGGGCTTCTCGCTTTATTTTTTGTTTAATAGTGATGGGTATGTAGAACTATTTCCCCAACTATATAACAACGAACATTTTTCCCTCTCCATTATTTTTTTTCCACACAACAATAACTTTATACTGCGGTTCTTTTTGTAACACAAACTAAACATTATCATTCAACGAGGACCTCTTGTACCTTTATTTAAGGACCTATATACATTGTATCTTTTTTTATAACACTATCTACGCAATCTAAAAAGCGCCTGCGTAATTTTATATATTATCACATCTGCTTCAATGTATTGTATTATATCATTTTTTATCAAACCTCACTTTCTTTAGATGCGACCCATAGCCAGTTTCTCCTAGTCATCCAGTGTACGAAGCCAGTGATATTGGCACACCATTACCGTCAGCATTTATATTCTCTGCATAACCCCGCCAGGGACTACATTACTTCGACTGTGTTCGCCCACATCTTGTACTTGCATATGTGCGTGGTCACCCTCTCTTCATTGTAAATTTTGGTTTAACCCTCAACGGGCTTCCATTTTATTCCCTCCTCTCTTTCCCCTCCCTGCGACCACAGTCACCAAAACTTCGTAGGGTCTACTGTCACACCTTTCGGCCTTGTATCACTTAACTTTCAAGTCCGTCATCTTTGTACTATATCTTTCTGAGTAGAAAATTACGTACCATGAGCGCTATGAATCCGAACATCGCTGCTTCGTCCAAGGATAGTATGATTGGCGTTGTCCTAAATGACAAGGAACGCCAGTTCAAGATTTACGAAACCATTGGCCAGGGTACGTATGGTTCCATCTACTTGGCCCAATTGCAGAGCAGTCCCTTTACCAAAGTGGCCGTCAAGTGCCTCAACAAGGCTCCCAAGGCTAGTGGTAAAGGGAAACATCGTGATACGGAATTCCACCGACTAGAAATGGCCATCCAAATGTTATTAAACGGTCACCAGAATATCGTAGCACTGGAGTTTGCCATCGACACCGAAAATTGTCTCTTTTTGGGCATGGAGTATTGCTCATACGGCGATCTCTACGAGGCTATTACCACCACTACCTCAGTGACACACCCCTGGCACAGACTCCGCAAGGACCAGTCGCTCATCAAACGGGCCTTTTTAGAAATTCTATCGTCAGTAGCCTACTCCCACGAACACGGTATTTTCCATCGGGATTTGAAACCGGAAAATATCTTTGTGGGGACAGACGGCCGGCTCAAGTTGGCTGACTTTGGTCTGGCGACGACAGACTTTTGGTCCAGTGAATTTGGCTGTGGTAGCAGCTTCTACATGAGTCCTGAGACGCAGGACAAGTACTTTGGGGCAGGTCGCAAATGCTTTACATATTATAATGAAAAGGGCCTACCGGTTTACTGTACTGTCGCCTGCGACATTTGGTCTCTGGGTGTGATTTTCCTTAATCTGTGCTTTGGACGGAACCCTTGGAAGAATGCCAATCACTGCGACCCCACTTTTGCCGCATTTACGCGTAACCCACGTGTGTTAATGGACATGTTCCCACTCACTGACGAAGCCTTCCGTATGCTCACCCGTATCTTTGCCCTGGACCCCGCAGAGCGTTGCACCATCCACGAATTGATTCGTGATGTCCAAGGCATTAATCAGTTTTTCAAGGACAAGTCCACCATACCCGTCGCCAACCAGGTTGCACCCAATATCCCTGCCAAAGTACCAGTGGTGGCGACTGTATCTCGTTCGAATACCCTGACCGGGGACAGCGAACAGGATAAGGACGTAACTCCCACTGTGGCTCAGAATGTAGAGCAGCCGTCCCCCAAGACCTTATCTATACAACCGACCTCGTCCGCGGTTAAAGAATCCCAGGCGCCCAAATTGGTCAAGCTCTTCCCTGCTGTACTTCGGCAACCCCACTTCCAATCCTCCAACCGTCCCTATAGCCTTTCGAATATAGATTTTAACGCCACCATTAATGAATTTACGCTCCCCCCGTTCCAACAGCATCACCAAGCTTAGTGTATGTGCAATTTTCCACTTGGCTCTTCTTTATTTTATTCTTTTTCTTATACTTGCGACACGTAATCAATTCACCTTTTTGGGATGTGTTAGAAATTGCAATTTTTTGTCTTCTTTTTCCTTGTCATGTCCATACATTGCTTATCCGATACATTTTTCTAGCCTTGTTTATGGCCAAAAAGTTGTGACGCCATAGGCTCCCTCTACTTGGTCGCCTGACCGGATCAGGTGCCTTTATTGCTGTTTTCCATAATTCCATGTCATTTCCTGCAAGTTCTTCACATAAAGACAAATTATGATTCTAGTGTAAATTCTGATAGGCTATACGATGATGATTTTCGGATCAATCTTTTTTTTGTATTCATCGCTGTCCATCACTTGGACCTTGTTGAACCATTGGGATTTAATTCCTCACTAGTAAGAATTTGAATAAGGCTTGGGGTCGTGGTTTTATTTAAACCGAATACGTACTGTTTCCCATTCACCGAAATTTCGACAAACGACTAGGGCAGGATTCCTTTTACGGGGCACCTGGCATATTCGACTAAAAGGGGCTCGTTGTTCCATTTTCATACATTGCGTTACTTGTCAGACCCTGAAAGGCTGTAGGCATACATGTAAAAGAACCCCACAGTTCGTAACGTGACTAGTTAAAATGACCTTGGCAGAAATTTTATTATTGCTCTCGTTAGTGTTTTTATAACTTTATTTTTCACGGTATAAATGATAAACAGGCAAAGAAGAACGAATCAATACAGACGCCAATGTAGATATCCAGAAACCCTGAGCGCGAGTAATCATCGTTGTGTGAGGATGGTTTACTGTGCAGAAAAAAATGAATAAAGATACGCTACCGATGGTATCTGCAATATTGAATCTATGTAAAAATTCGCTACGAAGATTTACATGGGAAGCAGCACAAACGAAAGGAATACTTACGAACATTATACTGAAACTGTTAAAGAAGTTATGAGGATTAATCGATCGCTACGTCAACTGTGATATACAACAGCGAGTGGTTTGGTTAGCTGTAACTATTACGCATAAAGGTAAGTTAGTCATGCGCCACCGTTTTATACATACAAAAAGTTAGCCTCCCCTTTAACGAAATACAAGGAAGCCCTCAGAATAAAAATAGAAATAAAGGCAGCGACATCACAAAGATACTTCGGATCACGCCACGGAAGGCCCGCAGTGCATTAATGGACGTATAGCGAAGCTGTCCCCGCCCATCTTGTCTCGTCGACATGGCCAAGAATACCAAGCCGAACCTAGATGCGCCTTTGTTTTTTTTCTCCTAAAGCATACAATACTAGCTTACTCGGGCAGAATAGTTCAAGATTGCGGTGGCTTGGTCAGCAGTAACGAAAATCGCCTTGTCCTATCGCTCTGGGGGTGAAGGACTGGTACCATGGTTGGGCGGAGTAGCGAGCGGGACAGTTGGCGGATTGTATTCCACCGGTTTGGGAGTGTAGGCCGGTGGTAACATATGAGCTTCGCTGTAACAGGGAGGTGGTGGCGGAATCAATGACGCTTGGGGCGCTAGCGCCTGTGATGCCCCTATCTGGGCAATGTAGAGTGAATTAGGGATTTGGGGAGTTTCCAGGGATTCTTTAAAAGTGGTATGCTCGACCTTTAGCAGCCGAAGTTGCCGTACGAGATGCTGATGATAGTCCGCGTAATGTAGGCATTCAATAAAACACATAAGAATAAAGCAACAAGTGGGGGAAAGGGGGTTAGTATACTTGTAAGGAAAGTAAGGAATCGCTCCCCATATGGGTGATTTTTTTCGTCTATATAGCAATTCTTAGCAAAGATGTACCAACAATGACATAACCAATAGGATTTTGTGAGAGACCCATTCAATTTCGGCGGATTTTTCTCTATATAGCGGAAAAAAAATCGCCCATATGGGTGATTTTTTTTCGACTATATAGAGATTCAGAGTAAAAAATGTACCAACTACAACATAACCAATAGGATTTTGTGAAAGGCCCATTCAACTTTGGCGGATTTTTCGCTATATAGTCGAAAAAAAACTACCCATATGTTAATCTGACAGGAAAATGGCCAGTCCACGAATAGCAAAGGCCAGGAGTTGCAAATTACTTACCAGTATCACGAGTTGGTATATGATAAACAGCAAAATACCGAAACCCCACAAGTAGGTAGTGTGGGAACCATTTGAAAGAAGTGTATAGCCGAGTATAATGCCGTAAATTGCGGTCGCAAGAGACAGAATGCCCAAGGAACGGTTGATAATGAATCGTCTTCGTGTCTTTAAATGCGCTTCATAGTCAGATAAGGCCTGAGCGTTCTCTTCGCAGGCAGCATCCTGTACCGTGGTGCCATGGGTGGGCGACAGTGGGGGCAGGGTGTTTGTCACGGGAGAGTATCGCGGAGGCAATTGCGACGTCTCCACCGGAGGAGAACGCAGGGGTTGGAGCGGTACGGGGTTGGCCATGTTAAAGGCTAGCTAAAGGGACGAAACACGTGGTAACACCACGGACCCCACCCCAGTCACGGTGATATTCAACAGGTTCTCTTCGCGGGCAAAACCGGTACCAAGGGCTTTGTAGGAGGGAATGTAACAGAATGGGCAGGCTAAATTTGAACCTAGCCTCGACAAAACTGTGCAAATGGAAAAAGCACGCACGACCGGGAAAAGGCCAGAAATAGTATTATGTGCCTGGAATTCTAACAATACACCACACCCACGCTACAGAGGGTACGAATTCGATAACAGGTACACTTATACACCACGAAACCCGCTAGTACTGGACTCAATGGCTATTCGTCTACTTTCTTTCAACCCACCTTGTAAAAAGTGTTTAACAAAACTTAAAAATAAAACTTACGTTAAAACTACTGAAATAACAAAGCAGTCCTCCTCTCCTTAAAAAATGGGTTTGGCATGACGACAGCCCTTCCTTAGAAATTAATAGACCAACCAACATTTCTGTTGGTTCAGTTATCAGTGGTGGGAACGGGTTAAATCATCATTGGGCGAAAATCAGCAGCTGGTCCATACATCAACGGAATAGGACTAAGGGCCTACGTTATCACGGGGTCTATTTTCCCTTTTCACATGGGTGATTTTTTTTTCGAATACAGAGCTAAATCCGCCGATTTTAGGTCGAAATAAATCACGTGACTTTTTCGGGAAGGATAAAATTCTCGCCTCCGCTTCGTAAAACATTGGGGTGATTTTTTTTTCAACTATATAGAGATTGGAAGCAAAAATGTACCAGTTAAAAATTTAACCAATATGATTTTCTGAACAACCCATTCAACTCTGGCGGATTTATCTCTATATGGGTGGTTTTTTTTTGGCTATATGGGTGGTTTTTTTTTGACTATATGGGTGATTTTTTTTCAACTATATAGAGATTTGGAATAAAAACGTACCAATTGCGTTTTAACCAATAGGATTTCTCACACAATCCTATTGGTTATATTTTAGTTGGTACATATTTTTCTCCGAATTTCTATATAGTCGAAAAAAAATCACCCATATGGTCGAAAAACAATCAGTCATTTGGAAATGGAACAAGAACTGTGGATTACATCTTCTAACGAGGACGACGAGCCCCCTCAAGATGAAGCTGATTTAATGGCCACAAGTCGGGGCATCCCAGATGATGGTGTAACCTCTTCGTAAGGTCCCCCCTTGTCTTGTGCTCCCAACATGGAGCCAATTGATGACCATTTATCTACATGGAGATTGTTCATTTTGATGTTGAAGTGCTTTTTATTTTACTATGTCATTACTTTATTACATAAGGAGTCAGGGTCGGGAAAACTTGAGTTCCTCATGAATAAGAAAACGTGCTTATTGAATTAAAAAATTCGTTTACCTACTCGTAGGTCTCTATTGTTTTATTGTGGTGCCTCCTCGCACCAATGACCTGGATCCCCTTACAGCAGCAAAAGAAGAGACCTAGGATTAAATGCCATGGACTTCTTAGCTATGAAAACCGAAAATGATTGAAATCTATGGAAAGTTACAAGGAATCTCCTCGTCAGCAGCTGTGGAATGGGGCTCTTGCTGCTGTGTTCAATTTCAGGCGTATCCTCTTTGATCTCCAGGAGAACGGTGAGATTCCAGAGCATTTTCAGCGTACACAACCAAAGGATGACACTAGCAACCTATTGCCTGCAAAGTCCAAGACCACTGCTACTTAGTGCCAGCACAAGGGTCGTTCTCAGTCACAGCCTCAACAGTGATTTTCTGACTCTGTTATCGCAGAGTTGATATGCTTTTAGCAATAAGATGGGACACTAGGTAAATTATATACTTTATTTCATAATCCAACGAATTTGTGGGTAATTTTATTTCGACTATACAAGGAATAACCTACCAGCGTTGAATAGATCTCTAACAAAATCCTATTGATTAAAAAGTAACTTTCATCCCTTTGCTCCAAATCGTTATGTAGACGAAAGAAAGTACCCACATTTATATAGCACCAGGCCATTCTGATGTAATACCTAGGCTTGGTCACCATTGCAACGTGGCTGCTATGTTATAAAATATGGTTGAGAATAAGGTTCATTATCATGGCTCAGTAACCTCTGCCAGCCACAAACAAATGTCCATTAAAAAACAATGAATGCCTGGAGGGCCACAACTATGATACCAGAGAAAAAGAATAATGTATTGTTTAACAAGCCATGATAAGGCTCCCTATTCCCCCCCGTTTAAGCGGGTAGGGGCATGATGATACTGTGACTGGTGTTGTACTGTTGTAAGGTTCAGGGGGGAATTCGCCTCCTAGGTCATATGACATGATATAGGCTGACCAATGGGTT
>JAOPJG010000927.1:0-15046 GCA_027478255.1 Dispira simplex | reverse complement strand
ATTGTGTTTCATAAAAGGAGGAAGGGAAAGGGAAAAGGAGAAAGGAGAAAAGGAAAATGTTCAATATTGAACAGATGAGAGATCTGTATTGGGGTTAAGTAGGATTTCCTCCAGTTTGCATTTTATAGCCTAAAGATTCATGACCTGTTCCTGATCTAATGGGTTATTACAATGCCATATTCAATTAGATGGAGACTTGGTCACAATTGTATCTTTAGTTACAGGGTGTGGTGCCTGATTTATGGGGTCAACCACAGTGTGAGTAGTTCCCTGACTTTGGAACTTGGTCTGTGCTTCTGGAGTAACCATTACTTTGATATCCTTCTCCAGAGGGTTAATTGGGGTATGTGGGTCAGCTTGTCATCAAGTGAACATAGCAACTTTTTACCTGGTCCCATCACACAGGTATGGTGACAAAGGGAACATTGTTGACAAAGACCATCAGAATCCTGGTTGGTATCCCTTTCATCTGAAAGCAAAGTATCCTTTTTTGATGTCAAGTGCCCAGTATTCTCTTTTCCATATAAGGAATACTCTGTGGGTTTTAACCAAGTCAAAACCTTGAGATACTGTTTCATTGCCAATTGCTCACCAACATCAGGGCCTCTATTGGTCATGTTTGCCAGTTCGCTCTTGAATGAGTTAGATGAAACCACTGGAAATCCACCCTCAGGAAATAGGTCAGAAAAACTTTTACTGATGTCTACATCCAACAAACCATTGTCCATTCGGTGCTGTTCTCAGGCAGAAGGGGACAGTCCAATAACACAGGTTTTATAACACACTGAATGTTCAATTCATGCTCACTGCTGTTGATCAGATGCTATGCCCATCATGATGTGGGTGAAAGGTTAGGGCCAGATAATGGTAAATACAGATTGATTACTGCATGAAGGTTGGACCATTTGGTGTTTACAGGCAGCTATGGGAAGTGAGTGGTTCACCACAGTTTTGGCATGGATGGTGATTGGATTGGGTTGAGGAGCAGCAGTTGCAAAGGGAAACTTGGACTTTGGACTGCCCTTTGTAAGCCTCAGTGTGAGCAGAGGGCCATTACACAAATTGACCAGAATATGTAATACTGGTAATCTTGAGGAAGTAAGGGGTTCACACAGTAATTTGCCTACACTGATAGGTTGTAATTCATGCCAAGAAAAAGTACAGGAAGGTTTGACCAGGGATTTATCTTCCACTGCAGAAAAGTTTTCTATGTTCAAGTTACCCAGGTGGAGTCCAGATGCCAATGGCAAGGGGATAATACCCATCACTTGCCAAATATTATTCTCCTGGCTTTCAAACAAGTCCAGTTGTAGTGCATAAGACTACACCATGTGTACCCCATCCACAGGGCACACAGTGCTGGGTACTGTCAAGTGGGCCTTGGCCCAGTACCACACTCCATTACCCTTGGTAAATTGGAGGACTTCCCAGTGCAACATATGACCCCAGGCCCACACAGGTTCTTCTGATGACTGATGTTCCAAAAGGTATTTGGTGTGACATTTGCACTGTTCCTGGATACTCAGTTCTACCATACTGGGTGGAGCATAGTTTACTACTGGTTTAATATCAAATTTCACTGAAACTGTATCACCCAGAAAGTAAGTCAACTGATCCAACTGAGTTTTAATGTGGTAGGCCAATTTATTGCCCTGGTAGGCATCTTTATAAATCAAGGTGGGATCATTCAAAGCCTGGGGCAGTAGTGACTCTGGCCAGATCAAAGGATCCAGGTGGACTGGGGTGGGTTCTGTTAAAACTGGGTACCATCTACCAGATTTAGGTCGGCCTGCATAATATAACTAATGTCGTAGGGTGGGCAGGGGAAATGAGGCAGGTGTTGACTTTTGGTGGGCACAGGAAAATTGATAGGGGGCATCCTACACTTGAAGTGGAACAAGTGGTATCCCTGGGGAAGACTTTTATCTAGGGGATTAGCATGGGGTGAAATAATTGTTTCGTATATGTCAAAGTAAGTTCGGCAGAGTTGTGGA
The DNA here is from genome assembly GCA_027478255.1 of Dispira simplex. NCBI lineage: Eukaryota > Fungi > Kickxellomycota > Dimargaritomycetes > Dimargaritales > Dimargaritaceae > Dispira > Dispira simplex. Next base: position 13,052 of record JAOPJG010000927.1, on the reverse strand, counting down.
ACGACTCTACCGTAGTTGGATAATTTAGTATCCAGGCATGTGGCTACTTGTTCTTTATCCCTGAAACGTAGACCAAGACTTTCCACCCGAAGGGGCTGGAGGCACTGGGTAGCCACTACACCTAGTGATTATCCGGTTATAGTTGGCATTTTTTTCCATTCACAAGTTCAACGTAGCAAAATAAGCTCGATATGTTAATTAATGTCAAGGAAAAGGGTGAAATGCAGAAAAGATTACTCATCCGAAAATAGGGTCAACTTTACGAACAATTAGACTGGAAGAAGCAGGTCAAAAAAAATTAATAATAACACAGTGTATTGTGAGGATTAAACTCTGCTTACTTACATGCGCACACTTACCGTAGAGTGTGGAACCAGGTTTACATTTCGGAACTCCAGGATGTGTTGGAAACGTCACGTCAAAGACTTTGATACCCTCCATTCTAGTTTACGATGTCAACTCTGGATGGGGAAATTTTCTTCAAAGAATATGAATGGCTAAAAGAACGACAAGAGTTTTCGGTATACTGTAAGGTTTTTTTTGGGAGTGAACGATGCTGGTGTATGTGAAAATTCCAAAAAAAATTTAAATATGAGCATTGCGAGCACAGAAAATAGAATATTGGAAAGAAGAGGAAACTTGAATCATTACAGAAGGGACAAGGCATGTATTAAATACATACCAGGTAGGCTATTGGATAGAGTCGGGGAAAAGGAATGCGAACGCTGGATAAGATGTTCTATGATTACTCACTATTTAAATATACCCAGGTGATACCACTCGAGACCATTCTAGCCTCAATCTCTCTCTCTCTCAAACCCCTTTAATCACGAACAGGTCAAACAAGGAACTACAGGACCGGTACATTTATCACTGGCTCTAGTTCAACACAAAGAAGGGAAATGTGGTCTGGGTATTAATAGCCGACCAATAATAACAATGACCACGAGTTGTTTTTTGTTACAAAAGATTCATAGAGTGACTATGTTCTTTTCATAGGTAGTGGTACCAGATAACCTGAACTTGGGACCCCTCACATATCTTTGTAGGATTTGAATTTTTTGATTCGCCTTTTTTTGCATTTACCCTGCACTGAGTCAGGATTTTTGTGGGCTTTGGTGAATGATAAGGCAACTATCCCAATATATTAGTTCATTCTTATCCGTTCACCCTCCTCCTATACAGTTGTCCTTTGCGACTGTCCAACTTTTCTAGGCCAGTTGAATTGTAGGTAAGGGAGCACTGCCCCAGAGTAGAGCTCGGTAAAAAGGGTAAATCATTAGTACAAATCCCCCAAAATCGCTTGGGGATTATTTTTTTTTGGTTATTGAGAAAGAAAATAACCTCAAATGGATACACAGGCACTTTTGGGATCCTTGTTCATTGCCTTGAATGTTATCCACTAGTTTGAAAAAAAATGTATTTTTTTTTCTGTTGTTCAATATAAAGAAAAAGGAAGAAGGGTGTGAAAACGATAGTCTCTAGAACAAAAGCGAAGGTGATCGTGTAAAAAAATTACCAAACCCAAAATCATCACATGGCCCCGCCCAATACCGCAACTAACACTAATTTTTCCTGACAAAAAAAATAAATGTGAGGGCAAAAAAATAGGGGTAACAAAAACAACATAGCTGAATTTAGACACGATTCCACGAAGTCCAGCCACGAACACGGGTAAAGTCGGGCATACCTTCCACAGGGCCCACGCCTACGACGGCCACTTCACGGTCCCAAATCTTTTCACCCGTCACCCGACGTACGTCGCTCACGGTGATACTGTCGATCTTGGTGGCGACTTCTTGTGGGGACAAACGACGACCGGTGGTCAAGAGTTGGCGACCAATATCTTCGGCCACGGCAGTGGTACCGTCTAAACCAAAGACCAACGCCGCTTTAAGCTGTTGCTTGGCGCGGGTTACTTCGGCTTCGGTGACGGCCACGAACAAACGGTTCCATTCCTGGATAGCATAGTAGACCACATCGTCCAGCTCGGTACGAGCCTGGGAGGTCAGATAGATACCCCACAACCCGGTGTCCGAGTACGAAGTGTTGAAGGACATGTACGAATTGGCAATCTGACGGGGTCCTACCACTTGGGAAAGACGCGAAGACGAGTTGAAACTGGCGCCCAACGACCGGTCCCAGTTACCCACAATGGCCTGCATCAATAGCATGGTAAAGTAGTCGGGATCCGACCAACCGACACCTTCCACAGCCAGGGCGATGTGGGCCGTATCCATGTCGTCGTTTCGGATCAACACTTCAGAACCCACGAAATTAGGGGCCTTTAAGGATTCGGGGTTGGCGCCGCTAGCGGTGGTCTGTAGCTTACCAAAGTGTTTGTCGGCCAATTCTACCAGTTGCTCGTGCTGCACTGCACCAGCGCCTACCAATACCATACGGTCCCCGGCATAGTTGGTGGAGATATAATTTTTCAGATCATCTCGGGTCAACGTGTCAATGTTTTCCTTGGGACCCAGGATGGTACGACCCAAGGAGTGAGTTTGGAAAGCCGTGGCGTGCAAATGATCAAACACTACCTCTTCCATAATTTTGTCTACTTCCTGCTGTTCGCGATTGATCACGTCACGTTCACGTTCGATCGCTTCGGGGCTCAGCGTGGAGTTTTGCAAGATATCCGACAAGATTTCCACCGAGGCGGGCACATCGGAGCGGAAGGCCTTGGCAAAGTACACGGTTTGTTCCCGGGAAGTGTACGCGTTGAGGTGAGCTCCCATGTTTTCGATGAGAACTTCAAGTTCCTGTTGGGTACGTTTGGGAGTACCTTTGAAAGCCATGTGTTCTAAAAAGTGGGCGGCCCCATTGTTGGCGGAGGTTTCAGCCCGACTACCGGCGTTAATCCACATACCTACAGTGGCGGTTTGCAACAACGGGTTGGCCTCGGTGGCCACCGTCAAACCGTTGGGAAGGCGTGTGATTTGAGTTTCCGGTTGGACTACTCCGGACGCCGCCGTGGCGAAACGATTGCGCAAAAGGGCAGGGGCACTGGGACGCAGTACCTAGTTGATTGGGCAGGATAATTCACAGTAAAGAAATACGAGAAGAGTTAGATACTATATCAGATACGATCCTCCGTATGTTCTAGCTTGAATTCCTTAGTCCATAAATCCTTTGATTCCAAAACTCTTTTCGCTGACCAAACGCCAACACAGGAAGAATAGGATCATACGGATTCGGTAACAGATGAGATTGGAGGTAGAGTACAATCGTAATGTTGGTCGATGGGTTTTGAAGCTTACCTTGCTCGCGCCGAGGCCTTTGGAAAGAAAATAACGGGAAGCCATGTCAATACTAATAAGGAATCGAAACAGAACTGGCGTTAAATACGATGTTACAAGACCAAGATTAGCACGGATAAGGAATTGAAAAAAAAGTTATGAAACGCACATGCACACGCCTATACAACCAAACAGTAAAGGAGCTGCGTTTTTACAATGTAGTCAAATCAGAACGGAATGACCAAGAATGTAAAAGTAGAGACTAGGCAGAATCTGTCCCCCAACCGCGGGCTAGTATGCTTGTGCTGATAGATAACCCATCAGTTGCGAGTAGGGATACTCTTGGTGATTTAATATTTTGTCCCAGAGGTTTCTGTGGTATGTGGTTTAGCTGAGTTTTCCCCCATTGTGCCTGAGCCATCCAGTGGTGTTAGGTTGGGGGTAGTAACTCCCGTTAATATACGGATGTGAACGGGGGGGTTCCACATGTGATGTGTGAATATAGTCACGTGCGATCATCAGTGATTTCTTCTCTCAAAACCTTGGACTGATCAGGTTAAACTGAATAGGGTTGTGATGGATACAGAATTAGAATGGCAGGGACCAAGTCACTCTTGTGACTCTCTGTCCGTCCAGGAGCTGATTGCTCCATCACTCGGTCATAAATAGGAGCAAGGTGATGCAGTAATTAAATCATGTCGGCCTTTTATTATTTTAACATTCGTTGCTGTAGACACACATGTAGATTATCAAAAGTAAGGGTGGATTTGAATCCAACCTTCAACTGTAAACTCGTATACATATTGACTGGGAATACTATCGTTTGTTCTGCCATCTCTCCACGAGGGGGGGGAATAACATGGTTATGTTATTATTTCTACAGGGAGGAAAAATAAATATTTCCATGCTATAGGATTATCTTGTCTATTTTTAAAGTGTGTTGTTTTTTTTTGGTTACTCTTTCGACCACCATTATAAGCACTAGTTACCTCTATGCCCTCTGTTCGATATAAAAAATATAGACGTTGAGAAACAGCGGTTTACGAATGGCAAAGGGTAATTCGTGGTTTTACTGGCTATTTTTTTATTAATATTTTTTTTAGAAGTGGGTCACAGGTTGCTACTCATTATTGTTGTTTTTACAAACTCCGCTCAATTCCAAAACCTTTTGTGGTGGTTGGAATTTCGGGAGGATTTTGCTTGCGTTGGTTTACCATCCCCCTCTATTCTTTGATTTGTTCGTCTCTCCATGCACTCATGTATATTAGTCTAAGACGACCATGTCGACCAAAGGTCCTTTTCTGCACTGGAAAAATGTCCTGTTCCGACGGGATCAGGAGGTGAGTTCTTATTTCCGGTGCGCTCTGCCGTATCATCCCGGTCACCCTGCACATTACACTGCCCCTTTCCGTTTACCAGTGCCTTGCGGTACGACCATGGCTTCGTTGCACCTGTTTTTCAGCATTCAGGAAGACCTGGAACCCACTCAGAGCGCTACACCGTTACATTTGTTATACGTTGAATTGGAACGAGACCAAGTTACAGGGGCCGACGTACGATTAGCCCTGGACCTGGGACATTATGTAGCCCGGGAACGACCGATATCCTCCACGGTCACGAGTGGCGTGCCTGGTGCTGACGGAGGTGCGTCACGGCATTCGGCCACTTCCCACGACGACTCGTCGACTGGGTCAGAAACTGGTTGGGTGCACGTGGACCAAGAGCCTGCCGCCAACCGCTGTGAACGGGGATATGCCTGCGAAATTACCTGGATGTTGCCCGCATCGTCCTCTGGAGCTGAACTGGTTTACAAACGATGTCAAGTTTTGGCTGGTGATCCAGGGGAAGTATTATTGGACGTTATTTACGTGATTGAATTTATACATCCCTGGCGACCGACCGAGTCGCAACTGTCCGATATCCCGCACAGTGTGGACCCTACTAGGTTGGTCACTTCGGAAACTGGAGCAAGGGATTCCCCTCAAACGCCCATCAGGACGGATGATCCATCTCCCCAGCAGACTCCTACCCGGGAAAATGTCTCCTGTGTGAGCAAACCCCCACAGATGATGTCTCCCGTGGTGGATCCGCTTTCCCCCTTGGCATCATTACCCAAATCGGGGAAACATAAGGGTTGGTTACGGAAAACCAAATCTGTAATGCTTCAAGGATTTCGGACCAAGAAGTCGGATGGTGGAGCCACGCCAACGGACACCTTGGACCACTCGATGGTCCTTCAGGACTCACCGGTCGTAGTGATCTCCGCTCCAAACGGGACCGCACATACATCACCGCCAAAGTCGCGTGATACTGTCAATACTCCATCTACGGTGACCCCAAAATACCCCAAAGAAATCGAACGACATCACTTTTCCTGGGAACGATACACAATCCCGTCACGATCTCCGGTACCAATGGCTACTCCGTCACGCAAACCTTCGAAAAACATGCTGGGGGTTTCCCCTCTAATACGGGATCCAGACGCGACGGCGGATGAGTGGGAAGATGTGGGAGAACAACTCCGCATGGTGCCAGTGGTGACTAAGGATGGATCGCCCTGTCCCACTGGTTTATACCAGATGGTGGTGCCCCCACTTCCCGTGGTGCCAGCCTCTGGACCCCAGGGTATTTCTGCCGCCGTGACCAAAACGGACCTATTCAATCGTCTTGGTCACTGGTTGTACAATACGTCCCCGGTGCAATTCTTTAAACGCGCTGACCAGAAACGACGTGTCAAGGACCGATACGATGAGCAACAGCCCATTGTTCACTACGGTACGGTGTACAATTTGCACCTAGGGGTATCCGGCTCCGTTCCCACCCTTGCGACCAAGCCAGTCGATCAAACTAGTCCCTGTGAAACCCCCAACGGCAGCCTCTTTCCGCTTAACCCGTGGGAATCGCAGCCGCCACCTCGTCGGCGGCCCCGTCGCCTTAGTACCAACGTCGTGCAGCTGTGCCAAACCGGAAAAGGTGTACCCTCACCTTCGGGCTCCCGGCGTACTTCCCGTGATATGGGATCCGCATTTTTCTCCTCGGGTATTGTCACGCCTTCCTCATCGCCAGGTGAAGGAGAGCCGCCCGTTGGTCGTCGTCGAAGTTCTACTTGGTCTTGGGCCCGACCGTTTCTTACGACCCCAAATCTGTCTCGTAATGCGTCCCACCTCCCGCCTTTGCCGAATACTCCCCGTCCTCCCTCCACCGTTCCCCAACTACACCGTCAGCGCCAATCAACATACTCCATTTCCGTTCCGTTGGCGGGGGCAGGGGGTCCCGAGGACGACCGGCACAGTACGGTTTCGTCTTTACCAGGATCCCAACGCCGTCGTCGTAACCCGGGACTAGCCGTATTCACTTCCCTGTTGCCAAACAAGGCTTCTACTAGTTTGCGTTCGGCTCCACTTGTGGAACCCACGACGTTTAACAAACCTGGTCAACCCAACCCTTCTAGCCTATCCCCATCACCACCGGACCCACCTTTGAATATTGTGATCAATGACGACAAAATGGAACCCACCACTGGCACCACACTGAAGAGCCAACCATCGGGCATCTCTATGGCGATCCCCCGCCCATTGGGCCATTCCCAGGAGTCCACACTTCACACCCACAGTTATCCTCTCCGCACACGACAAGGTTGGTATTATTCAGTTCCCTCGAGTGCCCATTCGTCGATCGAGAGATTCGACCGCCAGCGTCGATGGTCCACCGCCGCCGCCCAGCTCCTTCAAGAAGCCCTACCGCTGTTTCGCATCCGAGAGTTCCAAACAGTGGGTCCCCGTACCCCTCACACTCTTACCGGCAGGTGGCGAACTCTACTGGCACGGTTTGCGCCGGAGGCCGCTCACAGTTCTGGCCCATCATCCTATTCTTCAATAGAAGAGTCTAACCATGTGGACCTGGTTCTGCAGTTGGCCATATACCCCACGCGACCCTCGGGGGGCGAAGAAGTGCGCATGGGAATCAACAAACCTTCATTCTTGGAGGCGTCCAACAGTTCCCCAAATTGCACCGTGCAGATGCCGCCGGATACCTTAAAAAGTGCTCTCGATGGACTGGCCGTGTTTTTCGATTGTCGGGTGGTGATTTGGCGGGATGATAGGGCGGCAACTTGTCCCGAGTTGACGGAACAAGACATGTTACAAGACTTGGCCTACGTTGAAAACTGGTTAGTGACGTTACGTTGTGATCTGGAGGTGTTGTTTTTGCAGTATTTCGATTGTCGTGATGTGCTGCCGATGGATTTGTCTCACTTGTCTTCCCTCGAAGTGTATGGTCAGGACACTCACTCGACCGTGTTACTTCGCAAAGAGCTGTTTCACCAGCAATTCGTGAATTACGGCCGAAGGACCCACTTGATGGGCCGGGGATTATTCGGGGAGGAAGCACTGGTCAGTGCCATTCAGCAAGCCATGGCCGTTCCCGTTGCCACGTTAGGTTCCCCATCTCCACCTCGCATCACGACTGTGTTTAAACAACGACGACAGAAACGGGCCTCGTCCACTTTGTATTCCTTTGTTCCGCCTGAGACCAAGAGAACTACGGAAACTCCAGTGCGCCCGTCTTCCATCTCCACACGCTGGGATCCAGTTGTCCAAGGAGTGTACGTATTTAATACTGCCTCCTCGGCCTTTGGGTCTCACTTTGGTCTCAAATCGTTGGTCACTATTCAGGATACCATTACCCAGGTCACAACACGACGACAGTTTACTTCACCTGCCCAACTACATCATTGCGCCGTACCCGCTGGGTTACACCGTCCTTCTCGGTCTTTGGGTCACATTCCGGCGTTTCAACATGGAGTTACCAATTCCATGGGAACCCCAATTGGTCGGTCTTATTCCCCCGAGGATGGTAGTGGAACAATAGACACTTTGCCTACTGGGTTCGAACGGTATACAGCTGATGCCTCAAGCCGCTCGGGAGGGGTGACCCTCATGGGGGAGCATAGCAATAGGGGACTATCATCGCCCAATATCAGCCGTACTCCCTCCCACGTCAGCAATTCGTCTTCAGTACCATCTACCGAAGTGTCCAAGGGTACAGTTCCCGTTCAAACTAATACAACTTTCCCTGTTTCATCACATACTCTCTCTAGCCACCCCAAATTGACTACATTGTGCATTACCCCGGCTACTTACACGTTACGGGACTTTAGCGAGCATTTTTGTAGCACGTTTTATTTTTCTTACCAAGTGGATTTCCCCCCGATTCCTACGCACGCCACCGATATCCAACGCTTCTTTGCCGAGCTCCAACGACCTACTCTTTCCCCAACAGTTTCGAATTTCGGAGAACAGTGTGGTACAGGTATATCCCGTCTGCCGCCTCACTTGGTACCACATACCCCTACCATGGGACACGCACAGTTACGACCACTTTCTTCCCAACCCACCACTCCATCAGCGATATCCATGACCAGTCCCACCTGGGTTTCTCCAATCACCCCCACCGACAGCACGTTTCTTTCTTCCTACACTTCCGATTCCGGATGGGGTTGTATGCACCGGTCCAGTCAAATGCTCATGGCCCGCGGTTACTGGCACCTGTTGCTTGGTCCCGCCTGGCGACCCCGACCTGATTTGGTCAATGGAGAGGAAATGGGGCGGTACTTTGAGATTCTTAGCTGGTTTGTGTCAGATTATGGGCCTCATATGCCGTACGCTATTCAACGTATGAGTTTGGAAGGTATCCGAGCCCCGTTTCATGTTCCTATCGGCGGCTGGTTTGGTCCCTCAGTAGCCGCTCATGTTTTGAAGCAGTTGGCCCATGCGGAACATAAGAACAACCCGGTTCATGTCGAAGTTTGCACTGACCAATTGGTAATCCCTGAAGTATTGTTGGCCCAGTTGCCCCTCCCACAATCAGAAATACATCGCCTTGCGGGTGATCATATTCCGACTATGGCTGACCCACCTCAGCAGAGGAGACCGGTGATATTGCTGGTGCCAGTGCGGTTGGGCACTGATAAGTTAAATCGCCAGTACCTTTCCAATCTACGTTATTTGTTTTCATTGCCCCAATGCTTGGGTATTGCCGGTGGTCAGCCTGGTAAATCCTTGTACTTTACTGGTTACCAAGGGGACGAAGTTTTCTACCTAGACCCGCATGTACCCCGTCCGTTTATACCTTTTACCCGGGATACCACAACTTTTCCTGCCAAGGCCTACCATGTAGAAGCTGTACGTGCCTGTAAATTTGCTGACATGGATCCTTCCATGTTATTGGGGTTCGCCTTTCGTGATACCTTGGATTTTTACAACTGGTGGCAAGTACGGCTCAAAACATGGCCGAACCCAAAGCTGGCCCTGGTATCTGTTGCTCGCCTTCGTTCCTCATCTGGCAAACATGGAAGCAGTGGTCGTAAATGATAGGGCTCAATTATTGATTAGCACTGAAGAAGATGTTATGTAAAGAGTAGCCCTAAACATTGGGTTCTACATTGTACCATTTTTTGTATCCCGTTCTTTCCTTCATTCTCAATAATGTATCTGTATTCTACACATAAACAGTCAGTCACCCACAGGATTGAAGGGATCTATTCCTTCCATTGTAAAAGTTTAAATTCATATACATGTGGCACTAGCAAGAAAGCATGTTGTATTAATAACCTTATCATGCTTTGTTAAAGGAAAAAACCCTGTATTTCTGGGGCTTGAAGGTCTGTATTATTCACCTTGACTACTTCTCCGCGTTCTATATGTATGCTCTGTAATGCCTTGTAAGCCGTTCAAAGACACCCTTTGAATTGTTTATCTCACCCACAGCTTCTAGTGTGATGCCTGGCTAATATTATTGGAGTTACAAGGTCAGATAAGACGTTGGTTCTAGCCAATGAAGTTTCTGTTTGAAACTAAACACTCTACATTCATCTTTGAATTTCAATCCAGCTGGGTTTGTTCTTCGAAATAATCTGGTGTGGTCACCATTATATAAACCCAGCTGGATTACACCTTTAGAATTATCAGCTCATCCCGTTTGCTTCACTCAAGTACTCCCCTAGTGCCTAACTCAGTATTGATAATAAATATTCTTGTCCCTAGTTGTAGTTCTAAATATCCCAGTCTCCAGTAAAGTTAATCCTCACCCAGTTCGGCCTTATTACAGTTCAATAAGGTTGCCATTTAACCTAGTTTCATTGTATTTCATCCCAATTCAGTTGTAATCAGTTGTGTGTCCCAGATCTATCACCCAGTTTTCACAAGGTGAGAAAATGATTTCCCATAATTTTTGGTCATCGTCGAAAAATTGTCCCATCGCTCATTCAAGGCACCATGTCTGTTTTCCGTAAAACGAGTATACGATTTCCCATAATTTTTGGATAACGGCTAAAAACTTTCCCACTGATACTTGGTGAAGATTCTGGAAACCTGATGACCATGATGTAATAATTTTTAGCCAAAAAGGATTCATTTGAATCTTTATTGTTCCATGAGTTTAGATCCAGCTGGGTTTGTTCTATGTGGTTCTCTGATGCCTCAACCATTATATAAACCTAGCTAGATGACCCCGATTCGAATCGTCAGCTAATTTGTATATTTTCTTGGAAGTGCTGTCCTAGTGACTATTATTAATAAATACACTTGTATCCTTGTTGACCAAGAAATTGTCTGATTGAGGCACCACGCCTGTTGTCTTTAAACGTGTAAACGATTTCCCATAATTTTCGACCATTGTCCAAGAATAATCCCATGGTGTTCACCAGACACAACACGTTAATAAGCACGATCATGCACATGGATTCAGCAGCATCAAGAAAACAACATAGGCATCTTAAAAGAATATAATCAATATTAACTTTCTTAAGAATGCTAGAGAGATACCAGACCATGCAAAAAGGATGGAGGTCTCTACAGGACTGCCATCAAGGACTCCACAACACTATTGTTGGGATCTAGTCCTCTTGTTTGGTCTATCCTCAGTAGAATAACTTGGAGTAGTGCCACCTGGCACTACATCCATAGAAAAGGGGGATGATTGTGGACCCACCTGGTCAACAGGATAAAAAAATGGCAACAATTTCCATCTAGATACAGAGCCTTTGACTTCAGTACAATCAATTTCAGTTATTAGGTATACGTCAGGGTTTATGACTTTGGAAATGACATAAGGACCAGTCCAATGGGGCATTAGTTTGGAGGCAACTTTGCCTAATTTGTCCACATGGCATAAAACAAGGTCCCCAACTTTAAAAGGCTCTTTGGTAAGCCTACGGTCACCATCAAAGTACGTTTTATTGGTAATATGAGCCTCATCAACGTTGATACCAGCTTCAAATCTCAACCACAAATTTTGAAGGAGCTGGTGGGAATGAAAATGTAGTAAATCCCCTGTAGAAACACTGGTACACCAGGGCAAGGAGAACCAAGATTGGTGTTCCAAATCAAAGGGTAAAGGGCAGTCTTGTCCATATACCAATTGGTAAGGAGCAAAACTAGTGGATCATTCAACAGTGATTCTGTCAGCCCACAGCACAGCATGGAGATAGTGTGGCCACATCTCTGGTTCTCCATCCACCAACTTGCTCAAAGCTAGCAGAAGGTCTCTATGCCCACGCTCAATCATACCATTGGTTTGGGGGGTGGTAAGAGGTCGTGAATTTCAAATTCAAACCATTTTCCTCAGCAGCCTGTTTAGCCACAGTTCCCCAAAGTTCTCCACGGCCAGCAAGGAGCTCACCAGGTAAACCAAACCTTGTAATCACATCTTCATAGAGGAATCTATACACACTAAGTGCAGTCTTATCAGGGAGAGCTCTGGCTTCAACCCAGCCACTCATATCATCCCTGGCCACAACTAGATATCTGTCTCCAGTCACTGTCATACCAACTTCAGTAATATCAATACCTACTCTGGCAAACAATGTAGAACGTAAATAAGGTTTCAAAGGTGGCACAGAACGTAATGGTTGGCGTTCTTGGCACACTTTACAAGATTTGACAGTTTCAGCAATATCTCTTGCTAAACCATCCCAGAAAAAAAATTCAGAACGCAACTGAATGGTAGCCTTGATTCCACGGTGTCCAAAGGGGTGGCTGGCATGGACAGCTTGGGTAATACTTTTTCCTTCTTTGGCATCACAGGTTACACGTCATGGCATTCCAGAATCTGATCCGTAGAACAATTTCTATTCAAAAATAAAAAAATTTGGATTGCTTAATCAGGGCAATCCGTAATTTGGGGTAATTCCCGCTGGAATTTGGCCCTGTGATAGAAAACGGGATATATCCTTGTAAAGCCCAGGTGCATCAACAGTTGCCTGGCGCACAGTTTGGACTCCTAAAGGATTAAACACTTTGTCAACACCCACAGTTTGGGTGGAAAGGCAGAAAACCGCAGGATAAATCGATTTCCCAGCTGGAGAGGCAAATTCAGGCCGGTCCAGGGATTCAGAAAAAGGCAGTCCCAGGTCGCTACAGTGAGTATCTGCAGAGTTATGCACGATCAAAGACTGCAGATAATTGCTCAGGGATAATTTCTAAAAAAATAGCCCCTGCCTAAATTTCAATGAGAGTGGTCCCAATTGTGGATATTAGAACCGAAAATTTGCCAGTTTCATCAATGTCAATGGCTCCTCCTAGTACGATCAATCCTTGGGCAGTCCAGATATATGGAGCAAAGAAACATAGGTACACTCCTGGCTGTGTTTTGGCAGTAATTGTTGCAAATGCACCATTTCCCTACATTTTCCATTATATTTTATTATCCCGCACATGGATTATTTTGAGTTTTTTGGCCCATGGTTTTTCTCAGACTAAGCATGTGATTTTTATGTTGCTTTACATTTTTTATCTTGAGTGCAATGTGTTTATG
>JAOPJG010000926.1:0-15079 GCA_027478255.1 Dispira simplex | reverse complement strand
GAGAAAAACCATGGGGCAAAAAAACTCAAAATAATCCATGTGTGGGATAATAAAATATGATGGAAAATATAGGGAAAGTAACCATAAAAATCTTAGGCTTAAACTAGGTAAAATAGACTGAAAAAATCATAGAGAAATGGTGCATTTGCAACACAGCCTCCACTCTACAACCTATATCTTATAGTTCTCATTCTCTCTTTTTCATCATGCTCTACTCTACCTCACCTTTTTCTGTCCCCATTTCATCACTCACTTTCATCCAATTGAAGCTCTTCAACTGTGTACCTATCCTTTGCTTTTGTGTAATGCCCAACTTTCACTGGCTCTGCTCAAATATAAAGGGATAATAGTAGGAAGCTACCTCTATATTAAATGGATGCTCTTATCAGTTCATTGGTACCATAAAAGTCAACTTGGTAGCACTCATTTTTCCCTACTTTTCTTCAAGAGCATTTCTTGTTGCTCCCCCCTTTCATGTTCACTGTTGATGGGATATACTAATATTTCCCACAACCTGCAAGTGTCTTCACCATTGTAATAATGGACTGTATCACTCCAGGGCTATTTGTACTGGGTATGAAAAAAATGGACAAGAATGAGCTAACCAGAACCATACTTGATCTCATACTAGACCGATTTTGGGATTATCAGTGTCCATGGTATATCCCTGTTTAGGTCCATAATTCCTGTTACAGTGACAACCCAGAAGGACCTGGTAAATATTTTGGGAACTGTTGATATTTGGATGTTCTCTATCTCTGGCTGCAGCCTATGTCACAAGACTCACCTCTTGTCTATGCCCTCAATGGGGTATATCACTCATCCACTGAGTTCTCACTCACTGGTTCTTTCTCTCTTCTGCTCTGTTTCTCTCTCCCCATATCTCTTCTCAGAGATATGGGTTACACCCTGTTTACACACCATTGTACATGCCCATTGTTTATGCTCTTCTCTTTTGAAGGTGCTGCTTACATTATTGATTATTCTGGTTTATACTCTGTTTACATGTCAATGTGCATGACCATTTTTATCTTAGGTTACATGCTTCATACATATCCTATGCTATTTACCTGATATTCTTGTTTATCCATTGTTTATTAAAAGCTATTGTTTATCCAAATCCTAACAGGAATGAAAGTTGCTCGTTTAACTTTAGATATCTGATTATGAGAAGTAAAAGTGGTAAAGAATCAGAAAAATGAAGTTCAACCAGTGTGATGACAGGGAGCAGGTTAAAGTGGTGAAGGTCACTTACTAAAATTTACCACGTAGTGTCAATGGATGCTGAACAGACGCAATATCCACCACCATGGAAATCCAGCCCCCTTGGTATAATCCTCCATTTTCGTTCGCTTAATGTGCAAAAAATTGTGAGGAATCATCAACCCCTTTATTACATTTTTGGAAGGACGAATAGGAGAGAGTGAGAGTTCCCGATCCTGGCGAGATACGTAGTAGTTAGCCTGAACGAATAATGATTCAGATCATTTGCTTTCCTCACTCCTCCTTGGTCCTTGACTTAATTAAAATGTATCACATTTTCCTTGGATTTTGTGGGAGAATAGTGTAAAGTAATGAAAAATCGCAGTAGAAAGCGTCAATGGGACCTGATCCATTTGTGGGAAGTGGAAAGCTTAGTGCCCGCTTCACAAGAAAAAAAGGGGGGTCGACACATCTCTTAAGAAGTGGATGAGTGGAGAAAAATGGGGTTCCCTCTTTCATTTGCTATTTACAGATAGATTGGTTGGGAAAAGAGAGGGATTCGGAGAATGAATAGTGTAGTGATGAAGAAAAGAGACGGTGGTTACGTTCACAAGATGGGCGATATCATGGATTGAGTTACACCTGTGCAACCTTCGCAGAGTCAGGCGGTAAGTGGTAGAGATCGTCGAAGAGTGAGAGAAAGCGAGAGTACGAGGAAGACCTAGGAGAAAAGAAAACGGAAGCAGGCACCGCTTTCCCATCGTATTTCCCTTCCTTTGTCACTCCTTTTCTTCACATAACTTTCATCCAAGGCTCCCTTTTTTCATTTCCGAATAGGATAAATTTGGACACCTTCATTTTTAATAATATGGCACTCCTATGTGTTAGTCCTCCCGTGATAAAAATGACAACGGTTGCAACGGGCGATGTCCTCGGTTATATTTAACCTAGCACGACATCCTACTTCTGATCTTTTTGTGAAAGCAACCAATCCTTTTCACCTTTGATCGGTTTACAAGTCTTCCTTGACCAATCAACCCAGTTACTGTGGGTTTCATGTACACTGTATCGGAGAACCAATCCTAACCGTAACTCCAGTTTACCCTTGATTCTTATTAAGGCTTCATGTCCTGTTTTTTACGTACTTCAACACTCTGTATCTGATGGTTTTAGGTCGATCAGCTTTAATAACTTCTCATAAGAGTTATTCAGTCGTTGGATATAAAAATTAAATAGTGCCCCTGTGACTTGAGCTGTATGATTCACTGTAATCGCTTATTTTTCTCTCCGCTGCATAAAGCCGTGACTTTATTTTTTGATCTATCTGCGCCGCACTGTCGCTATTTTAATACAGTACAAATACTTAGTATTCTTTCTGGAGGTCATTTATTCATCCTGTATCAACTCACATCTTTTCCTTGACGTTCGCAATACCTACCATGCGGGTCTTACCCAGTGTTATTTTATTCGAGTCGGGGCAAACGCGCCTAGACGTTCATTTATTCCAGGACCCGGTGATTTTTCGGGGTCTTCCGGAGAATTCACCTGGAAGTGTCCTCGCCGGTTATGTGCACTTGCATGTCACAGAAGCCACTCGTTTGCGTGCCTTGATTCTCTATTTTAAAGGCGTCGAAAGGCTGCAAGCCACCACAGTCAGTAAGTGTCGTTCTAGGCGGGTACAGGGAAAATGATTTAATTTCCTGAAGGAAAGGGCAGCATCAATAAGGAATCTGGAATTGTACCATTAGTGGTGAAAATTAGTGGAAGCAAATAGATTCTAAACGGGGGGTTTAACCCGGTCCTTTCTCTCTCTCACGAATACGCCATCGTAGCAATTTTTTATATCTTTCAGCCAAGTTCAGCCTCCTGTGTGTTCCACCAAACCTCAGATCAGAAATCGAAGAAATACTGCCATTCGAGTTGTGATTTCCTTTTACTTTTCTCAATTATTATACTTACCTGTCTTTTTTTACCACTATATTTTTCTATACTTCTACTGGACCATAATTCATTACCACTAGGGAATAGCATCAACGCTCAACGGAATATCATTTTTCACACGTGGCATTTTTTACCACTCGGTCATGAAAACCATTTACTGCCCAAGGGCACTCACTCGTTCCCTTTCGAGGTGGCGCTACCCGGCCATCTCCCAGAAACTATCCAAACCGAACACGCCTGGATTTCCTACAGCCTGACCGCGGTGGCCATTCGGCCCACTTTTCGTAAAGACTTTGTGGTAGCAAAACCGGTGGTCGTACAACGTTACGCTCTTCTGGATTATCCCCAATTGACGGAGCCACTAGTTACCGAAGGTAACTTAGGTTCACATATTCGGTATCAGTTACGAGTGGGTGAGAAACGAGTGGGCTTGGGGGAAAAGTTGTCCCTGCATACCAGTTTAAAATACCTACATAACGTTTACGTTTCCAAAGTGTGGATCACCCTAATGGAATATTCGACCATTACCGACAAGTATTTCCAAACGCCTTCGGAGGCTTTCCCAATTTCCTTTTTAACGAACTCCCTGTTTCAACCAAATGACGAGACATCATATACGCTATTCACCCCCGCCAATACGGCCAACGATGATGTGGAACTCCGAGACAGTTCGAACACCGATAACAAACACCGCACGTTTACTTCGACCAAAGTGGTCCACGAAGTGGTCGACGACGATTTCTGTAAAACCGATACCCGCGTCAAGTATTTTAACCGGCTTTATCACTTTACCATTCCCACCAAGAAGCTGCATTGCGACGTTAATACCGAGACGGTACGAGTTCACCATCGCATCCGTATGGTGTTCCAAATCCGCAGGCCGCTAAATATTGAAGGACACATTGCCCTAAGTTTTTCTGTACGACTACTCCCCTGTACTGTAACCGACGTGATGGCCCCACCGCCTAAATACCACTCATTAAACCTGGTCGACATTGATAACTGTGCCAAGTTGGACGGTGTGGTTACTGGGGAAGAGTCTAACAAATGTCACTCTGGGTACACTTTTTCCGGTATTGGTTACGCCTAATGTGACGTCAAGGCTCGCTAATTACAATGGGTTGACCGTACTTGTTATTTTATTAAAAATATCCTAACCTTTGTTGGTTAAAATTATATGGAATGCGCACCCCTTCTCAATCGGGCGACGTTATCGCTACCAAGGCCACTCGGCCATCCAGACAAAATGCCAACCGGTTGCTCATTTACCCAACACAAAATAGGAAAACTGGGTTTCTACCCCTTTATGCCCCAATTGATGATTTTCTGACAAATTCATATGTCCAATTTTTGAAAAAATTTAATAGTATATTGTACGAATAGCAGCGTTTATGTTTTCTCCAAGTATTTATCATTTTTTAATAGTAATAAGTAGTTTCGATTTATTATACACACAATACTCCCGCTGTGCGCGTATTATTATTTTTCCTTTTCACGTTTGCCACGGTTAATTAAAAGTGAAAAGTATAATTTGGTAGGAATTACTGGGAAACTAGGATATAGGGGGCTAGATGGAAACCCTTCAAGCAATTCGTGGTGCATCATATCCTGCTCATAAAACATTATCTTTTTAAGAAAAGCGAAGTACCCCAGAAATAATGTGAAAAAAAGTAAGGGGCTTGATTGTAAAGGGAGGGGGGTGGGACATCAGAGGTTACCAGTGATGCCCAAGTATAAGGGCGAATATTAGCTATGAGTGTTGAAGGACAAGGAGGCGTTGGTGGCTTTGAAAATCTCCTTGGGTTTTCGTGTAACCTTTCAAGTACTCCTCCCTTCTCTCTTTTTTCTTTCCTCTTTCCACACTACCCTTATTTGTTTTTTCCTTTCGCATTATTTGTACAGCACCCATCAATCCGACGAAAATCAGTGGACATTAAATAAAGCGAAATATGAGGTTTGTATCAGTTCAACCAGGTGTCCAGTTTGGACATTTCACAGAATTTTGATTGGCTAGATGATCCGCTCCATCGGTAGACACTGGTGGGGCGGGCGAAAAAAAATAATTAAAAGGTCCCACAAGTGGCTCAATTGGTACGCTGTGGACGGGGCCACATCCAATCCGACCTCTAAATATTGCCCCCAATGGCTAAATTAGGCTGTTCTTGAAAATGTAAGTGGTGATGGACAGAGGTGGGTCTCGCAGGACATTAGCATTTTATCCAGCGTGACTTTATTAGGTGGCACTTTGTTGCCATCTACTTTGACCATGGCTTTTCTGAGTAGTATCTCGCTGTTTGGATAATGGTCGGGCTATTCCCCCACTTATGCAGAGTAAACTTGAACACGGTCCATTTTATTAGAGCGGTAGCCTTCGGCCAAAATCGCTGTTGTTCACTGTTTTAGTGACTTGGCAAATGGCATTATTCGGGTTGCCGTGTTGTAGGGGGCCGACATTATGTCCTTTCGCGTTCTTTAAATATAGTAATTTACTGGTCCACAAAGTATACAATGATGGGAAGCGCCACAGGAAACGGAAAAGGTTAGGCCAATCTCAACAAGAAAGGTCTTGAAATATAGGGAAGTTATTTATAAATAATCAATAACAAATTGCAAGTCAGGATGTACAGTATAATTTACACAAGGCGGTAGAAAAAAATATAGACGTAAACGGATACAACCAAAAGGGTAATGTCAGCTAAAATATGCACCCCTGGCAATAAATTATCAGAGATAATGTTGGCATTGCGGATGCCAATATCCGATAAATCGGCGAAAAAAATCGTACGACCACAGGGTCAACAGTTCGCCCGAGTTGAATTCCAAAGAATAAAGATATAAAACCAACTTTCCCTGGTTTAACAAAACTCGTACCCGGGTATCGCATCGTCGTGGATATGAGTTAAAGTGAGATGTTGGTACTTGTCGGATCGGTCATGGTAATAGTAACCCTCGATGGCACCAGTGGCCTGGGTGTAGGAAATGTAGTAAAACCCATCAAAACTGGCACCAGATAAGTTATGTATCCGGTGGTTAGGTACCAAAAAGAGCTCCTTCCAGCGCATAAAAATTACGTCCTGATCCACCACGTTGCCCAGTCGGTATTCTTCGTTAAATTTACACTTGGCTTTGTTAAAAGCCGAGAAATGATTCCAATGGTCACGGTCGATAATGTACGTGGCATCCCACTTGTTAGTTAGGAATCCGTGCTTTTCACCAATAATCTCGGCTTCGAAAAAAGTGGTCAAAATGGGCATGTCGTCGGTCAGATTATGTACGAGTAAATACCCACACATGTACGATTTACTTAAATCCACGTCCTGTGAGATTTTCCAACCCGCGCAGGATACGAATAAACACAGTCGATATTATACATATGCCACTACCATCCGGGTTAGTGTGATATAGGTAGCCTCTGACAAAAAATACGTATGGGTTCGTGGAGGTACTTTGAAATGCTGTATGATACATCCCACCTACATAATCACAGCCAATAGAACAGTTTGAAAGGGAGAGGCATAGGTTGCTGGTAGAGGTATCCCCAAAGGGTTATTATTCCAGTTTCTGGACTTACCTGAATGGTGACCTCTACATTGTGACTCATGGGTATATGGTTATGACCATTACGCTGGCTACCGACAAAACGACTACCAGGGTACAAATGGGAAGTAGTGAGCGGTTTCATGGTAGGTGAGGTCAAAAGCTGAATATTTATCAAGTCCACCGCACCCCTCAATTCCCGCGCCTTGCGTACCGTATCACGGTGCCGGCCCTTGTGTTTATGAGGTCGAGTCGGTGCCGGACAATGCGCCTGTTCCGGGCCTTGGGTGAGGGTGCGACTGTCGGTCGGGGAATGAGTAACTCCCAACACTACGTCTGGAGTGACAGTGACCTGACGAGGGGAAAGGGGGTAATGGCTCGCTTTACTCACTCTGTCTCCGTAAAGCGGAGTAGCGCCATGGGAAGCGGTGGTGGTTCGGCTGGGAACCACCGGCAGTGGCGAAATAGGCATAACTCAATTCTATATGGAGGAAGGCCTTTGGGATGAGTCTGTGCAGCGCTTGTTACCAATTCACAGAACCAAATAGACGCCAATGGCTAAATAAAGGAGTTGGTGCAAAAACTCTATGGCGAGTAAAAGCGGTTTATGCGAGACAATAGGGGTACACTATGGCAGTACTTCTAGTAGTAAATAACTGAATTAAAGGGCACATTCACACTTTCTTGTGTCATGAAGCCCGGCACTAATTGCAATATATAGTCCAGAAACAAACGACCTAAATAAATTATGAGTTACAGTATGAACAAGTAAAGCCGGGAAAATAGTAGTAATAACCAGAGAAGCAGAAAAATGAGATGGAGTATCAGCGAGATAGGTTATTTATGGATAAATAGCTCATGCAGCCGAGAAAACGCCAGTCACAAACGTAAGTGGCGTCAGTAGATTAAAAATAGATGGCGAATGCACATACACCGCTGGGCTACAATCCCCTCTCTCTTGGCAATGCTAGTCGTGGCTATCATTTGTCCAGGTCACACGACCTTACGCCTATACATGAATGCGCCAGTCAAGGAAGGACGAATCTCAGTGATCATGTGATTTGAGCATCCCCACTACCACAGGGTAACTCTCCCCATATTTTTAACCAATTGAGTAGAGGGGGCGGGTTGCTAGGGCTGGTTATTATTGTTATTGTGGTGGTTAACGGAAACTAGCCGTATTGCTTTGTTTATTGAACAAGATACATACCCTTCGCCATGTTTCCGCCCTCATTCGACTATTTACCGTCACTTTTACCCCGTACCAATCACCAGCTCTGGTACCCTTCCACCCTTCCGACAAAGTCGACCTTGACCAATGCCGATGGGTCCCAGACTGTTGCTTTCAATCCACTGCATTCGCAGCAAGGGACCAGTCCCTGGACTGACGTAAACGAACTCGACCGGGCAGAAATTGACTATTTAGAATGGGTAAGTAAGGGAATACTATCCTCCCAGCTTAAACACAGTACCATAACTAAGGTACCAATAGTAAGCCCTGGACATCCTCAGTAGGGGCCGCGCAATAGATGAAGCGAATAATAAGGCGACAATGCTTTTTCGAGGTCATTTCACTTCGACACAGTTTGCCTCTAGAAGAGTGATATGAGTGGGTCATTTTTTAACTGAGCAGTTCCCCTAGATTCCGACTAACGAAACTCGTTTATGGGATTGTGAATGGTATGACATAATGATATGCGTATACAATGCATGTCCCCACTTTCCCTCACTGTGTAGATTGAGGCGATTCGGGTTGAAAAGGAACGTCAGGACCCGGTTGGGGTAGGTCCAGTCCAGACATTTGGGCCTTCCCCTTGATATTCTGGGCTATGACGAATGCTACTCTGCGATACCTCTTGACTGAGTTATCACCACAGGACCTGGACCTCCAACCCACTGGTTAAATTCTCATCGGGGATGCGGGCTTGCTTATTTTAATGTGGAATAGGCAGATGTATCTGATTTTATTACCTGACCATTCCAAATTTAGTGAAAATAGCAAGGTAAAATAGTGTATAGTACAAGTAAATCGCTAAAACTACCCCGAGTGGATTAGCCAAAAATTTAGACAACCCACATGGTACCAGTTGGCATGAAATTCAACTCCACTGCTGGAAAGGGACCAGGTGGGCACCATGGGTGGTGCTAGGACCGGTTGTAAACACAGTGCGCAGGGTGTCCCGTCGTAAGACGGTGGGTTGTGGGTGGCCTTGTTCCAAACCTCCTAGCGTGAGTTAGTAACATGAACCAGGAACAATACAGTGTACATGAAAACGTGGAAGAAATAAAAGATATTAAGCGTCGAGAGCGAGAGTTACATATGTGAGTATAGTTAGGAATGCAAAAAGAAAAAGGTAGTCAAGAACAGTGGCATTTATCTAAACCAGGCATCGCCTACCACATACGATTCGCCATTTTTCATCAGCTGGTATTCTGACACGATTTATCATGTTAATAGATACAGCAGTTGCATCGTCTACTTTCTTACCTGTAGAGTCTCCAATTTATGTCCTTCTAATATTGGGCGTATGCTATTGTACAAGGCTTCACATTCCACGAATAACGTGTCTAATTGCTCCAACGGTTGGGACGGAAGCTCATGTCGATGTTCATCAATAGAATGTCGAATACGCCGCATCATATTATACACCTCTAAAATACCTCGTAGAAAAGTCGTCACCTTGTCCATCTGCAGGACCTTACGCACGTGGTGGGGGGTATCAGATTGATAGTGCGCCAGACCAGTCATCAAGGTTTGCACACGCAGTAAATAATCCCGACCTTGACTGACGCAGATTTTCCATGTAGTAATTAGTTCAGAGTGCTCCCCAACGGTTAGAGGTGGTACACCACTAATCTTATCGGTAGGCGTTAACTTCTCAAAGACTTGTGGGTTTCCATCGGCGAACTTCCAACTAGAAAAATTATCGGGTGTTTGGTCCAGGTCCACCTTTGGGACACAATTGAAGGAACCCACCTGAGTAACGCTATGGTTCGGCACCGACGGAGTCAAAATAGTCACGGTAAGCGGCTGGGGTGCTCCCCTCGGCGGGGAAGGCCACGTAGGGGTTTCCAAATTAAGGTTCTGGGTAGGAGATCCAGAGTCCACGAATTCGCCGAAATCATCTTCGGATTCATGCGCAGTAACTATGGCCGACGGTGCTACAGGAGTTAGGGATGGTAAAACAAGGTCATTATCTGGTTCGCATGATGTATCTGACCAAGGATTCGACAACGCTGATTGCAAGATAGACATTTTTAACGAGAGTGTAGGACCAGGGAGCCGTGTAATGGAGCTATCTTGCCCAAAGGATTCAGTCAGTCGGTTTGGTGAGACACACCGCTTTGGTGACCGAGAGGCTTTACCAGTTAGACCTGCCTCCGCTGATGTAAACGACCGGTTGAGCTGGTTAGCCGAAGTAGACGAACCCAGACCAAGTGAAGACGTGGAGAGGGGAAGCGTGGCCCACACATTATGATGAAGGGAAACGCCCGACAGGTCCGACACCGTAGGTCTGTGGAGTGGCCGAATCAACTTGTCGGATGTGTCCGTGGGCGGAGGTTTAGTTTGACTGAGAATGTCAAACTCGGCCAGTATATCGGCATAATTGGCTGGACGGGAGCTAGACATTGGGAAACTAGGAATAACTGGAGGGAAAAGTAGGGAAAGTTACTACGCAGTTACATTCGTTAACCGAAAACCGTTTTGAATACGACGCAACTCCTCCTAACCCCTCCCCCCCGACTGAGAAAAATTATGGAAAGCCCGTCAACAAAATGGGGAAAAGTTTTGACTACTCAAATTTATTTTTCTCCCACCTAAATTTATGGCTCTGTTGTTGTCGGCCTTTGTTGGGCTTTTTCAACAAGTTCCGCTTCACATTCTGCTTACCCATAACGATCAATTATTCCAACCGTACGACTGTTTTTATGGTATCAGTGTGTTACCCTTGTTATCGCTTTCTCACTTTGCTTCTTTCCAGAAAAGTAATTGTCCTTTACGTTGTAGTTTTATTGTATATGGTGTGCGTTTGTGTTTTTTTATTTATAATTTGTAATAGCTTGGTCACATGGATTTCACAGTACTTCACCGACAAATCGGCAACCACATTGCCTTTTCCCCCGATGGAGCATATCTCGCCCTAACCATGCGCGATCGCCTGGTCGTTCGACGTAGCAATGACCTTTCCGTATTGGGCACCTACACCTGTCTCTATATCATACAAGACGTGCAATGGAATCCCCATTCGGATTACATTCTGACCGCTTCGTACAAGGAAGGCAAAGTGGACATGTGGTCCCTCCAAGATGAAAAATGGCATACCAATATCGACGAATCGTATGTGGGATTAGCCAGTGCGAGGTGGTGTAAAGATGGTATTCATGTGTTGACGGTGGCTGAGTTTCAACTGCGATTAACCATTTGGTCGTTGTTGACGGGGGAGATTTATTATATCCAGCACCCAAAATTTAAAGACCGGGGTTTTAGTTACAGCCCCGACCATCGCTTTGTGGCGGTGGCGGAACGACAGGAAGCCAAAGACGCCGTGGGGGTTTACAGTACTAACCCTTGGTGTTTACAAAAACAGTTTACGGTGGACACTATCGATATGGAGAACTTGGCGTGGTCTCCCGACGGACGTTATATTGCGGTGTGGGATCTAGGGGTCGATTACAAACTGTTTGTGTATAATCCATTGGGTGTTCTAAAACGGAGTTATAGTGCCTACAGTGACGGTTTAGGCATCAAGACTGTGCGATGGGATCCTCAGGCCAAATTTTTGGTGGTGGGGAGCTTTGACCAAAAGGTGCGACTACTCAACACGTACGATTGGACACCGTTTACCACTTTCCGCCACCGTGCCAGTTTAACCCGACCGGATATTAAGATCTACGAAGAAGTGGATATTTCCAACGAGATCAATGAGCCCACTCACCAATTCTCCACAAAGAAACTTTTACGTCGGTTCCAACTGCAAGATCAGTGTTTACAAGTGCCCACCACGTTACCGGATGGCAACAAACCCCATCCAAAATTAGGCGTAGGTGTCCTCGATTTTGACCAGTCGGGTCAATATTTGTGTACTCGCAACGACAATATGCCCCGTTGTCTATGGATCTGGGATATGAAACATTTAAAGCTACATTCATTTATTAAACTCCTGGATCCAGTGCGGACCATCCGTTGGAACCCGGCTTATCCGCATCTGTTGGCGTTCTCTTGTACCGAAAATTGTGTTTACCTGTGGCGACCCGACAGGGGATGCGAATTTTACGAATTACCTGCTGCTAATTTCCAGTTACTGAGTTTTAAATGGAACCCCAACGGTCAATCCTTGGTGTTTTGGGATAGGGAATGGTTTAACCTGGGATTTTTAAACCGATTGGCGCAGTAAACCCCAATGCTACTTATTAACTGTCAAGTACTAATTTTTGCAAGATGGTAATTCTGCGATTCTTTAATACCAGCCATGAGGATAACATGGTCGAGAGGTATCAGTGGGGCAGCGATGTCACGATATAATAAGGGTGGGCCCATACGACAAGAATAAAACCTATTCTCAATGAAATTAAAATTACGAAATATTCCTTGAATTAGTAATAGAGCAAGAAGGTTGGTGTAGTCGTGATATCTGCTAGTAAATAATAGCAATCATAATGCGATTCAATAGCCACGCCGTAATAAGGGGTAATACCATAAATTATAACGGAAGCCAATTGATATAAGCCAGTAATATAGCATGCGAGCTAGTCCCCATGCGGTTTCTGTGCAATATAACGATTATACTTCGAAGCTAGTTCTTCGTATAATCTTGGTTAATCGGTAAACCTATTCTCATGAACTAGACGGCTTCTGAAGCCGGCTTGTGCTTTATTTTGTAGTATATAAGGAGCCCTGTCCCCAGGGCCCCAGTGGATACCCTTTAGACCTTTTGAAGCCGCGACTTTACGCTCAAACTCTCAATAAATATTTGATTTTACCCCTATTCTTGTTACTTTATTAAGAACTCATGGTGTTACACGCAGAGGATGTTTCCTTTCACTCGCCTACCCCATCGGGTTCAGATTTGGAAGTGGAGGTGGACGAAACCCGAAAGGAAGACGAAAGCCTTATCGAAATCCACGACTGGCTTTCTTCGAACATGTCCGCCAACCTGTTTCGTTACGAACTCGGTGAACAAGTGTTGCAGAGAAATCTTGGTAGTATCCCCCAACCCAAAGAACAATATCTATGGGTCCCCAAGGTCAATGGGATCCCCAAAACCGAGATGTCAGTCCATGCCAAACGTTTGGACGCGGCCTTGGAAAAGGTTCAACGGCGCCAAAAAGGCATTAACCAAGGGCAAGGCGGCCAGATACGCGGGCTCGAAAAACTGTGCGACCCCGAGATTTACCAGGACCCTGCGGCAGTACAACAAATCGCCGGGAACCTGTTACGTGACGCCAAGAAAATGTTCCTCATCACAAACCACTTCTTTGCGGTCACCAGTGATGAACGAAGGGAATACATCATGTGGGATATGGGGATCCCAGAACACGCCTGGGAAGAAATACAGCAAGCTTCCCGCACCCAGCCCAAAACCTTATTCGGCACAGAAGGGAGCAAAGGGATTGCAGACATTCGTAACTGGCAGATGGAGGGCCAACTCCTTAAAAAAAAATTGGCCAAGTATTCCACCTTGAAAAGCCAACCGAAACCACCTCCCAGATAGGGAAAAAATGGGAAAGCCCCCCACCAACCCAATTAGTCGAAAAAAAGGTGGGGGGAACCAAGGAAACCAAACCAAGCCGGGACCAAGCCCACAATAGTGGGCAAAATGCTTCCACTACGGAATCCCGTAGGAAAAGTGGATCACTATACGAACATGGACGACGGAATACCCGCGGGGGGTTGACTCCAATATTTTCTTGCTCAATGGAAAAAGGAAACAAGCGACCCATAGGTCTTGAAGACCATAGCCAAAGGGTACCGGATCCAATGGGAAGACAGTCCACCAGCCTGGATGAAACCCACTGGATACTCCCGACCAAATACGGAAACTGGAGAAATCCAAGAAATCATAGCCAAACTATTGGCCTGTTCCGCCAACGAGCCTGCCCCACCAGTGGCAAAGGGCTATTTGTCCCACCTGTTTCTGAAGCAGGAAAAGGACAAGAAACGGCCATTGGTAGATCTATGGTGAATCAATCAATCATTGCGCCCGGAACGATTCAAGATGAAAGGACTACGAACCTTCCTGCAATTACTGTATCCAGGGGCGTACATTACCAAGATCGATATAAAGGATGCGTACCTTACAGTGCCAATCCATCCACAGTCTCGCTGGTATCTATCCATTGGATTGGGAAATTTGATTTACCAGTACCGTTCATTACTTTTTGGGATAGCAATGGCCCCAAAGGTGTTCACTCGGGTAATGAAGGCCACACTGATGCCATTGCGACAGCGGGGTATAGTGCTGACCTCTTATTTGGACGACCTGGCCATCGTGAGCCAATTGGAGGCCCAGGCCAGACAGGACACAGATGTGGTTATCCAACACTTACAATCCTTGGGTTTTCCCATCAACTGGCAGAAATCCATACTGCAGCCCACACAGCAGATGGAATTTTTGGGGATGGCAGTCGACACAACAACAATGATGGTCTCCCTACCACTACAGAAAATCCGTATGGTGCAACGTGATTGCCAATTTTTACTACGATCAACCATGGTTCCAGCACGGAAACTAGCTGCCATTCTGGGCACCCTGACTGCGACTATCTCTGCAGTTCAGCGAGGACTACTCCATTTGCGGTTTTCTCAACACAACCTGTGCCAGTTCAACAAGACATGGCAAGAGCAGATTCCCATATCTCCGGAAATGAAGACCGAATTCCGTTGGTGGCGGGACATAGGTTGTTTTTCGAAAACGATAATCCAGTCCACACCAGAAGTGATGCCCAAACTCACTGTCACCACTGATGAATCCACATTTGGATGGGGAATTGCCAGTCCATTCGGGAATACCCACGGAACTTGGACGGAACCCGATGGGAAACGATCAATCAATTACAAGGAACTCAAGACAATTTTATTGGCCCTGCAACACCTACCGGTGGACATACAAAATCAAACCATACACATCAAAACGGACAATACTACGGCCTTGAAATACGTCACCAAGATGGGGGGACCACACCACTTGCATCTGCACCACCTAGCATTGGAAATCGACAAGATATTACTCCAACGAAATCTCACCTTGGTAGCAACATACATTCCATCTGCAGAAAACACACAGGCTGACTACTTGAGCCATCTAGCCCCAGCGTATCGCGAAATTCAACTCCCCAGATGAGCTTTCAACTTCCTCAATTGGAAATGGGGACCATTTTCAATAGACCTCTTTGCAAC
>JAOPJG010000925.1:0-15092 GCA_027478255.1 Dispira simplex | reverse complement strand
ATTCTCACAGGGATCCCTCTGTCTTCTCACCCGGCCTAGTAATAGGGCCGGTCTAACTGCAAGTCATGGATGTCACCGACAACCCAATGCAGAGTGATATGTACCTATCTGGGAACTTGTTATTCTCGGTGCACTTTGACTTGGACCAGAGACAAATCACTCTTATATTTTTATACCTATTTCGATAACCCTGATTCCTCTTTACCGAGAAGAGGCCATCCTCAATACGCCAAAAAATATGTAAAAAAACACTGGCTTACTTGCGCAATTTATACCGCACGTTGCAGAGTTAGAATCCCCTAATCCAAAAAAATCACATATTCGGAAACTTTATTTTTAATAACTACACTGAATAAAATAGACCTCGTGTATTATTTATGTAAATACATCGCCATCGATGAAACAAACAAAGGTTGACATGGATCCCCTGGTTTAACAAAGACCCATGCGACGGGTAACATGGCTAGGTAAACAATAGACGGGATCCACCGCCTTTAAACCCTGATACCCGAGTAAAGAAAGTCCAGCAATGCCGAATAAGGTATGAAATACGTCAGGTACATCGCCTGTCCGGTCGGCAATCCCGCCAGTTTCGTTATCTTGACTGGCCAGGATAAATTCGCAGAGTTTGTCCTTATGGATCCAGTGTAAACGCCCGATTATCGCTAACGAGGATAATACCCACCACGAGTAACACACCTTTGTAAACAAAAAGAGTAATCCGAACACCCCCCCCCCAATCATTGCATTTTCGATGGCATCGGGTTTTGTTTGAAAGGGGTTAGTATCAATATTGGTTTGGGCAATATCATATAGTGATCACTCTACCATAAAACAAAGGTTTGTGTGCCCGGAATCTTCATCCCAATGTTAGGTATACTATGGAATTATTAACAAGTTACTTACATCTTCCAGTTTCTGGGGTCGACCATTAAGTCCGCCATTTTTAAGCTGTCGTTCGGATAACCAACCACCCAGCAAATCCCGGTCAATAAGATCAAGCCGACCTGTAATGGCCAATACTCCCACACAACAAAACACTTGTCCAGCGTGCGACTCAGCCCCGGGATTACTTCCATAACCCCCATCGAAATTACGACACGCTTCAATAAACCTCACCGTCTTATCTACATCTAATCGGCGCAACTGACCCAACAGGGAAAGACAAGCCACCGCGCAGTACGAAAATCGGGTATCCACTTCCCCCCATGTATCCCCTGCAAACGCACCCGTTTCATTCTGCAACCTCAATACAAAGTCGACGACCTGACTGCTATTAATCCGGTCCACCGAATCGTACATGACCAAGATTTGCACCGCACTCAACGTATACAACAAATGGGGGTCATGTCCAACGTGACCACCGAAACCCCCGTTGACATGCTGACAGGACAAGACATAGGCAATGACGTCGTCAGAATTGAGTACCTCGGGTCGACCTAGTAATTCTAAAGCAGTGAGGCCCCAGTAGACTCCACTCAGATGTAGATGTTCCGAGTACCAGTATTCTATGGTGTCCTTCTTCTTGTCGAGATTGGCGATAAACTGCACATGGAGGTCAGTGAGAAGGGATGTGGGTCGTGATGGGTCTGAGTTGTTGTGGACCGCTTTTGGTTGCGCCATGACTATGATGTCTGGGAAAGGAATGACGTAGGAATAGTTACGCAGGTCGGATATATAATAACTAACAAAGGAATGGGTACGGTAAATTGAATAGGGAAACAGAGGAATGGAGTACTAAACAAAGAGGAAAAAATAGCGCGTTGATGCACAGCCTGAAGAAACTAAAGAAGCAGCCTTGGCAGTACATTACTTCTGGATAAACCGTTCCGCTACCATCACTTTTATTTCGAAATATATATATATATATATATAAAATACTGCTGACACTTGTCACCAAGTGTAGGGAATTCAGTAATGTGATTACAAAAGTGCGTATATATAATATAAAAGAATCTGAACTGTAATACAATACATATAATTTATGACTATATCCCTTATTACAAAGCTATGTACGAAATATGAAATAAACTAGCAGGCTATACACATCCAAAGCCCGACAAGGATAGTAACATTAGATGAAATGTTTCCGAACTTCAGATATTTTACTGTGCTCATTCCATTTCACCCAGGAGTTTCATCGTCTTACACAAGGATTTATCCTGGGCCCAGTTGATACCACTCTCCAGAATTAAACCCTACCGGTTACGAACCAATTCGCAGTAAACAAAAAGTGGGGGGGGGGCTTAGTTAGCAAAAGTCAAGGTATCCCCTCGTCATAACACACATAGTGTCCAAATGAATTATACAAAAAAATGACATCTTACGTTGCCCTGTTGTTATACTTACCTGAAGAACATTACGAGTGACTTCCTGCCGGGACACTTCTCTATCCAACTCCTTACTCAACGTTTCCAACCTCGCCCACAGCCGTGGGTCACCCTGGGCCGTTTTCGATTCATGGTCCCGTTTACATTGGTCAATCTTTGCCACAAGTTGTCGATTACACGCCTGTTTTTCCAAAATTGACGTCTGAAGTTCCATCCGTTCTCGTTGCAATTGCGACTGTTCTTGCAATATTTGCGCCAGTTGACTCGTCAGGTAGGCCCGTCGTTGGGCCAAGCGAACCAATGTCCGTTGGTGGTGATTTCGGTCGGCGTCGGACCCTTTTCCTACGGCGTCCACCAGGTGTTGCGACAGACTCAAATTGGTGACAATGGACCTTTCGACTAGTTGCACCGCTACATGTTCCGCTAGTTCCTTCTTTAGTATGTCAATACGTTGTAACAGGGCTTCTTCTTCATCTGTTTGGTAAGGTACACGTTTATGCGTTGTCGACCGTGTTGGGGCGTCGGCCTGGGATAAGTAATCGAGTCGTACCTCGTGGACCAACTCGCGTTCCTGGTCTAAACTTTCCTGTCTTTGGTCCTGTCGCCGCTGGATTACTTTGTGATATTCATAACTGCTTAATGGCTGGTGAAATAAGGCAGGTGTGAGTGGTTTGGCCCCCACTTGGGCGGAGAGTAGTGTTTGGAGAATGGCGTTGCTTATCTGCTGTATTTCTTTCACAGTGGACATGATGCCGAGAGTATAGAATTTGTAAATAAAACGATAAAATAAACCAATAAGTGATGGGCAATAAGAAATGGAATCAGAGAAAATACAATAAAATCCAATGTGGTATGGCAAAGGAGGAGGGAGAAACAAGGTGATTGCCTCTTTTTTTTTCTGGTAAAAAAATACTATATATAAATCAACGCTGTGGTCGAATGTGTGGTTATAGTCTTTGTCACTTGGATATTCCGTTATTTTCAAATTATAGCTCTTTAAGCGTTGGAATATTCATTCTTAACCTTTTTTTTATTGATAGTTTCTATTCAGTGCCCTCTTCCAAAGTCTTTCGAACCATGACTACCGATCCAAACAACGATTCTTCTAGCGAATACGAAGAATACGATGAGGAATTCTACGTCGTTTGTGATCTTCATCAACAACAGTGCACCTCTGTCGAATCGGACGCCAATTCTAGTGCCCCGTACTCTCTCGTGGGATTAGAAACCGAAACACCTTACTTAGAATATAATGGGGTGACCTACCGCGGTGACTACGAAGATTCGATCGGTACCCAACTTATTTTTGAGCCTGGCGATCCTCCTCGTACTGACTCGGACCGTCCTAACCAGGGTAAGTCGCAATTCCACCTACACTTTCGTTAGGGTTACCACAGGATAGGATAATATTGATAAATCGACTGCTTACAACAACTAACCGTGTTATGAATATATACCCTTGATACTATGGTATTCAACAGATATTGAATCCATGGATAAGACGTTGGATTTCGTAGACTATACCACCAAAGTATTACGGTTTTATCCAGTGATATTAAAACCCAAAGAGAAGCCTGAGGCGTCCTGATCCATATGCAATCAACAAGGCAGGCTCGGAAATAGGTAAAATTCACGTCGTTTATAGTATTTGTACAGTAGAATAATTTTTTTTAAAAAAATTGAGTAAAAGAGACAGTGTAGTCGAGTAATGACGGAACCAGGTAAAATAAGAGAGTGTAGCCGGATAACAGCCATATCTTATACTCTTATCATTAAGCAAAAACACAGAGTTTCCGCAATAGTCATGTAATACAGACCTCGTCCCCCCTTTTTTCATTCTCACAATTCCACCTTACCATGTACACCTGTCTAAACTCAAACCCTCATGGCACATATCCGAATTCGCGAATATAATCATCACATTAAAGGTAAAATAAAATACAACATAAACCTTACCCTAAAACCAATCCTTCCTCCATTCTGAGAAAAAAAAACGAGAGCATACGATGAGATACATTCACTGCTTGACCCAAAACAATCAAGGATTAATTCTGGGCCAATTCACAAAACCGATTAGGGTAAAACATCAACCCTTGCAAGGAATCATCCCGACAAATATCACCACGAGCTTCCACAATAAGCAACAACTCTGCAATTAACGGTACGGCCAGTTGTTCATAATTAGCCAATTCCAACGCTGACATGGCTCCAAAGGTCTGCAGTAACTGGGTAAATCGCTGGGCAATAACGTCGTCACTTTGGTCCGCACTACGAATGGCTAATAAACCGCTGGGGAACCGGGTAAGTCGAAGGGACAATCCCAAACCTGGGAATAACTGACAGGCCTTGTACATATCCTCAGGGGACACCAGGGCTACCCCTCGTGCACGGTTAAACAAGCAGTATACGTCCACCAGTGACATCATCCCACCGGTGCGCGGTAGTAGATTCTCTAGGAATTCTTCAAGTTCCTTGGCCAGTTCCTGATGATAAATTGCCCCAGCCGTATTTCTACCCAACAGCAATCAATTCACAGATTCGTTCAGCAAATCAACATACCACCTCCCATAGGTTTAGATTAATATTTGCCATTTCGTAAAACGTCCACGATTCAACTCCAAATTCCTTCTAACGTACTCCACATATAATTTTACGATTAACACCCACTCATTAATAGTATCACTTACTTGGTTACAGGACTATCGATTCCCAGATTATTCAGCCAGTGCGTCAAATTATGATCATCACCACCCGCACCTTGGGAACTCGCCGGCGATGCCACCACCGAACTCTTGGTCGCCTTGGGTGAATCGGAAGCGGAATCCCCACGGATCGAAGATTTCGCCACCAATTTTTCAGCCAGTCGCACCATTTGTTGGGCTTTAGTCATCAGAGCGTCCAGGTCTTGAAATGCGTCCGTTAACGTATCGTCGGTGGCTTTATGAGATGCATCCACCCGGTTGACCACCTGGGAAATACCACCCAAACGGGGTTGGTTACGGGTGTGTTGATCCTCCACAGCTCGTTCCTTAGCCTTGTATTTGGTTTCTGCGGTAGTACGGCTACGCCATGTAGGTAACGTCCCATTGTCGTTGTAAAACGGTGTGGAAATTGACCGGTATTGTTTATGTGTATCTAGAACCGCGTGAACTACCACTTCATTGGGTTGCTGACTCACGTTTCGATCTTTATGTCTATCAACCCAAGCTTGGTCGTCCAGGACTTTCTGAAGGGCGGTGGCAAACGTACTGGATCCACCGTTACGAAAAGACAATTTAATATAGTCAATCCCACGATAAGGATTCACCTTGATTTGCGTTTGTGGACTTTCAGCTACTGCCGCAGATGATGACGAAGTACTGGGGGAAGAAATCAAACCCTCCACTTGGCTAGGCGGTGTAGTTTTATCCTTGTTCGACTTGGGTCTTAAACTGGTATTACAAAGCTCACAATAAGCCATACTTGGATGATTTATAAACGTACAGGCGGGACAAGCACGTGACGTGGTGCCCGATTTATTTACGGTCGTGGGCCTCGACGACGTGGCTGGGTCAGGTTTTAATGAGTTACCATGTGAATTGCGGTTGATTACCCCACACAGCGCACACTTAGCAGTCTGGGGTAGATTATCTGTTTGGCATATGGCACACTGCCAGATATTGTCGGAATCTTCCCCTGGTACCGAATAAACGTTATGGGAATTAGTCGAAGATTCTAGTGCGGAAAGGGCGCCATGCTGAGAACTATCCGTTTTGGAGATGGACGAAGGATGGAATAAATAGAGGGTAAGCTTGGGTGACGAGGTTAAAAATCCGGACTGGGAAGTAAAATAATTCACCAATGATAGTTCCAAACTAAGCGAACGCTGGTGTGGTCGTGTTGAGTCCACATACAAGAGCCGTAACGGCGTTAGGTAGAGGTTACCGTCGTTATGGGCTAAATCCTTCTTGTTGCTACTCGTCGTGTAGTTTAGTTAGCCCCCAATTAAAGTTATACATGGTCACAATGTTAACTTCCCCGAATAAGCAAGGCCTGGTGCCATTAGGATGTATTAACAGATAAAAAAGAAAGACATTTACAAAGTAAAAGAGGACACATCCTTTCGGCGAACTGCTCCATGCAATGGGTAACTCGCAAGGGAAGCAAAAGGTGTGGTCGCCATCGACCGTTATCCGTGACTAGGATTAATTACCCATAGTCGTTTGACATTGTACTTACCCTTGATACAAACCAACGTGGTTTTGAATGAGGAGAATAGGTTCGTGGTCGCGTAAGATGGGTCGCTGGGATAACGAAATGGTCAAGGGTTGAAAACGATTCATAGCAAGGAAACCCTGTGTACTGCCTGAAATGTAGACATTCGTCAATGGAATAAATAAATAAAACAATGCAACCAGCTACAAGACGATGAAAGTAGTTTGAGACAAGGAGAAAGAGTGCAAGAGTGTACAAGACAAAGATGGTGAAGCAAGCTCTCTACACCCAACACCGTATATAATTTGTAGCACTTTGTTTTTCACCAAAAAATCAATATTACTGCAGAGGTGGGAAAATAGGAATTTAAATATGACTAGGGTAGCTTTGACTGTGACACTTTAATCATTGTGTTGGGTAAGTGGTGGAGGTTAGTAAAACCTCGAAGCAGATAACCATCGGACATTTGACTGGTTGTTTTTTGACCATATAGGGATAAATCCGCCAAATTGAATGGGTTGTTCAGAAAACATTATTGGTTAGATTCGTAACTGGTACATTTTTTGCTCCAAATCGCTAAATATACATGAAAATAGAGTACCACCCTACTATATTCCCTGCCTTCCCCTTTGCTACTCACTAATTGATAATGGGAGGAGAAATACACAAACACACGAAAGAAAATAATACTTACCTAACAATTCCCCTTGCAGAATCACCTGACGAGTGACCCTGCCATCAGAATTGAGTCATCCTGATGCCCTACTCACTACACCTCCTCAGACGAAGGTGAGATCATAGGGCAACCGCTTGCGTAAAGTGGCGATAACCACTTCGGAAAAATAAAACGAATAAAGCCCTAAGGCATTCATTACAACGCACAGAAGGGGGTCCACCAACCACAGACACCAAACACTTACATGTGAATTACTCCGGGGTACGTCGTATGTTATTGATAATCCCCAGAGCAACGTGACTTACTATGTGTTGGGGTGGTGTGAACCCCAGGAAACCAGCGAAAAGGAATTAATGATATGTCACAACCTTTGTCCATGATTAAAAATATAATACAAAACAATTAGAGGAGTGTTAGAAATTGAAATAGTTAAATGAAGAATATGACCAATAGTTCGATGGATTAAAACTAAGATAAGCTGAATGTCAAAACCGAATGAATTTGGTGGCATTAGTGAGATTTAAGGTAATCCGAACCAATGATATTTACTATTTTATTTTTCGACTCTATAGAGCAAAATCCGCCGAAGTTGAATGGGTCGGTCTCTCAAAAAATCCTATTGGTTATGTCATTGTTGGTAAATTTTTAGCTCCGAATCTCTATATAGTCAAAAAAAATCACCCATTTCGTTTATGATATTTAGCTTACATCTGTTTAGAAAAGAATTAGTTACTAGAACGCTACACTTGGATTATAATGGTGATATACGCTATGTTCAAATGTAAAGTATACCCTCACCTCATAAACTATTTGCCAATAATAGAGTACTAAAAAACCGTTTATTTATCTAACGCAATAACCCTCAGCTCGTATCACTTTATCTCCATGAGCATTGAAGGATATAGCCATATCAAACGCCAAGTACAATATGAGCAAAGGTGATCGCTTCGTCACAGGAGAAAAAAAGACAGCGTACGGAAGTAAAGGAGACAGACATCCCTAACCACAGGTGTCAACCGATCTATTACATACCGAAATTCAAACCACGCACACATCGTCACTTCGTTCCACACCGTACAATCTCTGGTTTTCTCACTCGTCACGCTCCATGTATGATCTCCCCCCCCCCAGCTACAACGCACCGGTTTATTCGTAGTGACCCTTGACAGCGCCCTGTGTCGCTACAAATGGCGAACGTCCTTCCTCACGGGCCAGATCCCAACGCTCGATCCAGTCGTCAGGGCAAAGGCTTCGAAAGTTGCGATAAAATTGTGAGCACAACGGAAAGTCTTCCCCACGAGCCGCAACACACTTGTAGTAATCCGAATAGTTTTGGCCGCAGTTTTTGCTTTGGTTGGTGTTGGGGAACCGTGCGTCGAACTGGACGGTATGCAATGCAAAGCTATCCGACATGATGAAGTGGGAACTCGTGTCGAGGGAGGGTTTCGGAGGGATTTAAAGTTATATATAAAAAAAAGGAAGCGATTAACCAAGAAACGGTTGCAGCGTTTTACAATGTAGAAATAAACCTATGATATAAATATGTGTTTGTAAAAAAAAAAGTGCGAATCGAAGGTGAATTGGGGAACAGCTTTACAACGAGGTGGTTTCAATGGCTGTGGGTTGGTGGCCGGGCTTGGGGAGGTTAGAGTAGGGATGGGGAAAAATAAAAGAAAAATAATAGCGGACTGAATTGGACGAATAGGATTGGGTGTTGTTAGATCGGCTTCCCCCTTTGGCTGACCCCGAAAATGTAAACTCTCTTCCCCCCAACAAAGGGTGAATCCAACTATGTTTCACGTGATACATTCCCAGCGACCCCACGTGGGCCATCTGTGTACGTAAAGTACCTTTCTTGTAATGTATAGCGAATATTAATGTGTAGTAAACCAACTTGATAAATTGATTAAAATATATATAGTATAAGCGCATCATATATGAAAGTTATCACTGAGTATAACACCCCGATTGTTAGACTGACTATTATTACTCGCTTGAGTAGGCAAGTCAGATAAGTACAGGCAGACGAATCGAATATTGTAACACACCTCTGTATCTGGAATGTACTAGAGGAACAGGGTCGAATTGGACCGTAGAGTAGCCAACGACAAGGGAGTATGTATCGCGAGAAAACAAGGTTGTGTGGACTATTATATGTGCTCTTGTTGTATATATCTGAAAGGAGTACTTTTTATTAAGGGGTGACTATTTGGAATGAAAAATGAGCAACTATATGAAAAAGAATACAACCGTGGAAAAAGCACTGATGGCAACGATTTCAGTCGAGTATACTATTATATTGTGTTTAATTCTCATCATGGGATACATAAAACCCGATGGATTACATATATTCCATGTTGTGAAGAAGAGAATGATGACTCGAAAGAGCATAGGGTAGCCCTACAAAATAGCGTGGATATTCCACAACAGAAAAAGAAATAGCAGACACAGACGTTGAGTATTGCACACATAAGGTGAGAGAAAAGAAACAATAGGGGCAACACTTACAACATATGCTGAATACGTAAAAGACAAAACTAATCCACAACCAGATGTGAAAGATACCTACTACTAACCCGCGGGCACGAGCTGATAAATTTCGAATTGGGTAAAGGAAATGTGAACGAGCGTAGGCAGCCGTTATCCTTATATCACACTGCACTGTTAATCCCACGTGGACATGACCTATGCCTAAACCGGTTAGACACTGCCGGCGATAGTGATCTACCTTATCTTCGCCCCTTTGAACCAGCCATGGTCCATACCAGCACCGCAGTAGAGCAGTGTGAATCCAGCGGGTTCAAGCATGCCACTCGGTTATATATATATAAATGCGGCTTTAGCACGGTACTTGGCCGGTTACCAGCGACATTCCAGGAAAAAAGGAGTGGCTCAAAGAGCTCGAACTGATGGAGTGGAGATATAAGAATAGCCAAAATCCGCCAAGCAATAGGTCGCGGAGAGCACTTTCACATCATAGTCGTGGTAAAGCTATAAACAAAGGGGAAAAACAAGAGAGAAAAAAATGTAACAATTAGAAATACAACATTGGATATATAAGCAACAGAAAACACGATAATGGAGGCCGTGAATCAAACAAACAATGTGGGAGGTGAGAGGTCAAGCCAGGAGGGAAATTAGCGTGACAACAAGAATTACAAGTACAAGAAAAATGGGAAGATACACTTAGAAAATGTGTTTGGAGACAATTTCCATCTCCAAAATACACTTGCTCTCCTTGTAAGCCTCGGTTTTAACAAAGGCCTTGACGTACTTCCAACCCACCACGGTACCACACCCGATACAGTACTGGTCACAAACGATATGTTCCCCCGTCAGCATACTCCGTGGTACCGCAGGTCCGTCAAACACATTGTGCAGTTTATTGAAAAGGTAGGCGTAACCGTGGCGTCCGGTAAAGTTTTTGGAAACGAGTTCCTTCCGGGGCACCAAGTGCGTCTCGCACCGTTTACAGCTATAAAACTGACCGGAATGGTCTAGGTACACTTTGTGCTTCATACCCATGGTGACTTGCGAATAGAACCGATAAGGCTACTATGCTCTTCACGACAAGTGTCCAGCGATAATACGAAAGGAGAAAAGGGTAAATGTGAGAAAGAGGAGCCTCGTAAGCAAAAAGGGCAAGCACCGAGAGAGAAAGTGGGACGTACGGTTGTTAATGAGACCGTTTGGTACAAAGCAGGTAAAAGAGTACGTACAAAGTGCCAATGCGCAATTCTACAAAACAAGTTGGACGAATATAAGAAAAGAAAAGAACTCGACAAACAGGTGAAGAAAGGAGAGAGTGGGTTGAAGTAGGGCAGGCCTTCCAGTGGGGAATGGGAACAAGCTTTGTCCAAGGACGAGCAGTGGGCCTAGCCAACAACCAGGCGATAAACAGACGCCCAGACTTATACCCATGCGTGACTTGTGACCAAAGGGTCATTGGCCCCGAGAATCCACTTGCCCCCTCCTCCCGCATTTGCTTATTTTTGCTACTCCGTCCCCTATTTTCCATCCACGACATTATTATATTTAGTCAGGGGAAGAATTTGTCCTAATACTCCCCCCTCCTTTGCTGTTTTGTAATCGGCATGTATATGCTTAGCAATATCTTGCATTTAACAACATACTGTGCTAAAAGCCCGTTGTTATTTACGAAACCTGTTGATATACTGATGTTAACCGAACTACACCCTCTCATGGCTTAGTCCTAACCCAATCATCAAGTACTGAGACAGCTGAGCCTTTTTTCGCCCACTCACATAATTGTAAAGGCCGGTCACACACCCTTCAACGAACTACCAATCAAATCCAACAGCGAAGAAGCAGCTCCTCAATTCCTATCCAGTGGTTCCTCCCCTCTTTCTAATTGTTATCTTCCAAGGTATCCTTGACCATTGGGAGATGTGAGGGTTAAGTATACAATGGCACACCGTGAAAATGATATAGTGATTAAACATTGTAATTGTACAGAGTATCGAACCGTCGCTGCCACATACCAACTACGGCAATAACACCGAAGGTGTCAACTTCACCGGGCAATAAACTGGGTAGTTTTTCTTTATATAGAGAAAAATCCGCCAGCGTTGAGTAGGTCTCTCACTAAACCCTATTGGTCAAATTTCTAACTGGTATATTTTGGTCCAAATCTCTATATAGTTGAAAAAAAAAAATCACCCAAATATTCAATACAAATGGGAATATTTATTAATCACAAGGAAACCTTATACTAAGGAATACTGGTTCTTATATAGAGGCATTAGAATCGAATCAAAAGTAAACTTGATACACTAGATGTGATATAAGCTACAGTGGGACCAAAGTGAAGGCCTTTGGAACTGCTGACAGGAGTGTGAAACAAAGGAACACGTTGTAAACATAGGGCATGTGTCTTCAGGGTCCTTTGACTCGGTGGCATCGAGCTCTCTTATCAGCGCAGGCGACCGACTGCTTTCGGAATGTATTTCATAGTGTTCCGATTCCGGCTGTCAGGGAGACTTTTCTTCTGTTCCCGGCACATGTTCTGGCTTCCGATTTATTGACCCTGGCCTTCTTCATACCACGGCTCATAGCCTATTACGATAGTTTGACCGGATGGAACCTCCTGCCCCTCTTCATCAGGAGCAGGTACTATATTAACCCCGATATCCGATTTAATGCCGTCTTTAGAATAACAGTGAGCCACACCACCTGCTTCCATACAGGAATGGCCAGATTGACACTTTTGTATGAACGGTCCCTTGTCGCTGTAACCATATGTAATTGTAGAGTTGTTCAAACAAAACGACTTATATCTCATACCTTCTTGGAAAGTGGAAGCCGGAATCAAGATGAGCGCTCCGGCGATGAACAAGTAGATGAACGATTTCATGGTGCCAATCAGGACGATAGGAGGGGTGCGAAGGGAGTGGGTAATAAAAGGTTACCAGTGAAGAGCTTGAATAGTGCACGGGCTAGAATGATATCCAACAAGCTGGAAAAAACGGCGTTCTGCAGGTAGGATAATCGAATGAAAATCTGGGTGATACACAAAAGGAGAGGGGAAATAGACTTGGTTTAAATATCATTTTTTTTGGAGGGGGGTTTTATGGACAATGACCCTTCTCATCTAAGAAATTTGTTTCTTATACAACCACCCCTATTATTTATGTTATAGGCGGTAAGTAAATAGGGCCCAATACGATTTCATCGTGAAGAAACGCCTAAGAGTACAGAGAAATCGAACAGACTGTGTAACCATGGGATGTCTCCACCAAATCAAACCCTCTCATTCATTGGATAGTCTTTGAAGAAGGGACTTCGTCACTGCCATCATTTTTCTTTTCTATATCTACACAGGCCACTCAAGACTCGAGAAAAAGTGAGAGGGAGGATGCACCCTGTGGATAATCCAGCATCCACCCTCCTTTTCTTTTCGTGTAACGTCGAATAACTTTCATGAAAAGGTCCCTCTGACAACTTCCAGGGTCACCACAAAGTGTGTCATTCTATAACAGAAACCAGCATATGGGTAATTTTTTTTTCGATTATATAGGGATAAATCTGCCAAAGTTGAATGTATTTCTCACAAAATCCTATTGGTTATATTTTAGCTGGTACATTTGTTGCACCAAATCTCTATAAGGGTGATTTTTTTTCGACTATACAGAGATTTGGTGCAACAAATGTACCAGCTAAAATATAACCAATAGGATTTTGTGAGAAATACATCAACTTTGGCAGATTTATCCCTACATAGTCAAAAAAAACTACCCACGTTGTGGCACCTACAGACAGAAAAGGAAAGCACAGAAAATGCGGCTTTCAATGTATAATAAAGGAAACTGCCGGTAGCCACCTACTGTTAACGTTGAACACAGCGTCACTTGTGATATATGGCCAGTACCATGAAGGAAATATCCCATTGAGTGATGGAAGATGCATCTGGCATTCCTTCCATAAGCGTTTCTCATTTTGGCTCGTTGTGGTACTTCGGTTATAGAGCCAC
The DNA here is from genome assembly GCA_027478255.1 of Dispira simplex. NCBI lineage: Eukaryota > Fungi > Kickxellomycota > Dimargaritomycetes > Dimargaritales > Dimargaritaceae > Dispira > Dispira simplex. Next base: position 1,402 of record JAOPJG010000925.1, on the reverse strand, counting down.
TGTCCTGCAGATGTCCCTATGATGTAGTAGCCAACATTTTTTTTTCAACGTATTTGACAACATCAAGTGACCTAGGTGAAATATACCGTCCCTATAGACAAGTTCATGCTTAGAAAGACTCAGTAATTAGTAGTTCCAGCTGAGTTGAAGGTATACGATAAATCTGGGACATACATATATTGAGAAAAAACAACAGGTGTTCATAGTCATAATAGGCTGTCAGGGTATGACTAACTATGGTTTCATGAAAAGCTTTCAAGAATAGGGGAGAGTAGTTCACTTTAATTAAAAAAAACAAGGCTCTAGAGCGGCTTTGCTATGAATTTCATTTTATTCGTGCAAGTGGCGGGCACAGGAGTTGAAGGAGTCATAAAGTGCTGAAACTTGACTACAATGTACCAAATTTAGGAGAAGGGTATTGTCCGTTTCTGAAGATAATGTATTTCCACAGGGGGCATTCGCATGTGCCACTTCTATCATGTTGTTGGTTGGGGTGTGTAACAGACAATGCTGTGGTGCCTATGACGCCATATGGGTGATTTTTTTTCGACTCTATAGAGCAAAATCCGCCGATTTTAGGTGGAAATAAGTCATGTGACTTTTTTGGGAAGAAAAAAATCTCGCCTCCTCTTTTTCGTAAAATGTTTGGTAATGGAACAGGAGTGGAAGACCGCATTTCCTGATGAGGACGACCAGCTACCTCAAGATGAAGCTGAGTCAATGGCAGAAAGGGAGTTGGAGATTACATCTACCAATGAGGTCAACCAGCTCCCTCAATGTAAAGCTGATGTGATGGCCACAAGTCAGGATATCCCAGATGATGGTGTAACCACCCTACAAGGTCCCCCCTTGTCTTGTGCTCCCAACATGGAGCCAGTGGGTGAACATTTGTCTCCATGAAAATTGTTCTTATTTGGATGTCAAAGTGCACTATGATTTTTGTTATGATTTTATTGTTGTTCATGCACTATATAAGGATGACTGGGTCAGGGAAACTCGAATCCCTCATGAATAAAAAACATGCTTGTTTAATTTTAAGTTTATCTACCTACTCGTGATTATCTATAATCTCAGCTGAGTGACATCTCACACCAGTGACCAGATTCCTATTACAGTAAATAGAAAAATCTATTCACATGCATTTGAATTAGCCCTTCCACATGTGAATGAGTTAACCTTTCAGCATGTGAATGAGTTAACTTTTTGGCATGTGAATGTTAACTTTCTGGCATGTGAATAACCTTTCCACATGCAAATAAGTTTCCCTATTTACCTTCATTTATACTCTGAAGTAGCTTCGAAGTGTTAGTATCCTCAATAAACTTACCTTCAATTACACTCTGTAGTTTCAAAGCATTAGTATCCACAATATAGCACACTTACCTTCAATTATACTCTGAAA
>JAOPJG010000924.1:0-15109 GCA_027478255.1 Dispira simplex | reverse complement strand
TATAGAGAAAAATCCGCCAGCATTGAGTAGGTCTCTCACTAAACCCTATTGGTTAAATTTATAACTGGTACATTTTTGCTCCAAATCTCTATATAGTCGAAAAAAAAATCACCCATATGGATTTTTTTTTCGACTATATAGCGAAAAATCCGCCAAGTTGAATGGGTCTCTCACAAAATCCTATTGGTTATGTTGAGGTTGGTACATTTTTTGCTCCGAATCTCTATATGATTGAAACAAAAATCACCCATATGGATGAGCTCGGACTCCAACTGCTTAAAGCACCACCCCTCTCCTGACCTTGCACCATGTGACGTTTGGTTGTTCCGGTATATCAAGAAAAAGCTAAAGGGTAGAGTCTGACAATGATGATGAGCGTATAGGGGTATATAATGAAGTCCTTGGTTCCCTCCAACGAAGTGATTTTCATTGATGTTTTGATGAGTGGTTCAAGAGAGTGTGCACAGTACTTGACAATAATGGTAGTTATTATAAATAAAACAGTTCTTATGTGGAACTCTAGAACATTCCGGATAAAACGATATTTACCATCATTACTAAGCTCTTGGTGATCCCTGTGAAAGTGCGCAACAACAAAAACCAGCCAAAGTCAATTGGTTAGAGGGAACCAAGGACCTCATGGCATACCCGTGTGACCTCATCAACACTGTCAGTATTGAGCATGGTGTGAATAATACCAATTCTACTAAAAAAAGAATTAGTAAAACTTTTTTGGGCCGTTGAAGTCCACTGTGACTGTACAGAGATGCAGTCACATTGACCTTGACTTCCTGGAATCCATACCTCTCAGCTAGTGCCAGTCTGGAGGGCTATGAACAGAAACCCAAGTTTCATTACCCCACATAATATGATACATGAGTGAGTTGGTCGATTCATGAAAATGTTCAAGGAGCTCGAGGCAATTTTTTCAGTCATTCTGAAACACTGAAGTCAGGGCAAGGAGAACTCGGCTACTAAGACAAGAGCAGCGACGTAGCCTGCTGTGGAGGAGATTTCAAACTTCTTAGTCAGAATTATTCACCTCCTGTGAAAGGACCTTCAGAGCAATAAATGAGCATTCCTTAACTTGCTGTTCGATGGTGTCACTTCTATACTAGTAGACTTCACGGGAAGGACACCAGGTGTGATGCTCATCTTCAAACGACAAATGGCCAGAGTGAAATATGGTGAACCAGTAGCACACTGTGCTATATGGGTAATATTTTTTCGACTATATAGGGATAATCCCGCCAAGTTGCATGAGTCTCTCACAAAATCTATTGGTTATGTTGTAGTTGGTACAATTTCTGCGCCAAATCTCTATATAGTCGAAAAAATATTACCCATATAAGTGATTATATTTCGACTATGTAGAGCAAAACCCGCCCGTGTTAAATGGATCTCTCACAAAACACTATTGGTTAAATTTTACCTGGTACGCTTTTGCTCCGAATCTCTATATAGGCCGAAAAAATTCACCCATATGGACATCTTGTATAAGCACGCTGCATAGTTTGGGGCACTTTGGTTCCCTTTTGGCCGACTTGATAAAGTAGCCAAACGCGGGACCACATCAAGGTTAGAGAAATGGCGGGCATGGGGCACTATGACTTTGGCAAATTTGACACGGTAAAGCACTTTTAAAATAGGATAACTCAACGAAAACAAAAGGTAGAAAGATATAAACCAAAACCTATAAATTCCATTGACAAGGGGTAACAGTATAAAAAGGGGGGAAGGAAAACAGTATCAATTTACCCCTATTGGGTATTACTTTTCTAATGAACAATACCGTGGAAAGCAGACGTAAACGATTTATACCTCATAAATGGAGAATATATACCAGCTATTATCGGGAAGTACCAATACGTGCTATTGATTTTAAAGTGGTATTCAATTTACACGAAACATGAGCACAGTATTTTAATAATCTATGACTGGTTAACTCTAGCTTGATTTATTTTTTATTTACTAGCGGTAGAAATATATAAACACAATAAAAATGGTCTTGTAGCCCAAGTTTCTGGGGGAAGGGAAGGCTACTACGAATGGTCTGCAGAGCATAATCAACAGAGATAATTCCTTTCATTCCTTCCCGCAATCCAAACTTGCACAGCCGGCACTTGATTAAAATTATGGATAGACACCAAATATGGACACGCTGGTGGATATTTTCCTCTTACTGCGAAATGATTTACAATCTCTGCTGTTTGCCCTCTCTTGTCGGATCCCCCCCCCCTGAATGGCATTTTGACAATTGACATGACCAGAATGCCTTTGGAAGACTGTTCAAATTTTCTCCCACCCTGCCGATGAAATCAACGGATGCACAAAAGGCGGTCGCGTGGTGCTGTGTACATCATCTTGTGGCGAATTAGCAAAATACATTTGCTATCCTAAATAAGAATATCAAGAATATCACATATGGCTGATTAACTGTAAATACTTGCCAACTAACCTCTTCGTACAGGTGCCGCGCTATTCGTCATAAAACGCCGACCATGTTTTCCCACTGTTTCTTTCCAGCTTGTGCACGGTAGTAAGAGTACATTTTTAGCGACTGTATACATGCAGCAAAGGGCTAAGTATTAGCTAAAAACACCTCCCCTTTTTTTCCGTAGTATCCGGTGAAAAAAAGGAACAGTAATTTATGCACCGTAGAGAATCAAAGTAATCAAGTATCTCAGTGCAGAAATCTTCATCTCGTAGCTATTCCGTGAATCTCCGGATTGGTACTGCCCTTTCCATTGGTTTCTACCATAAAAAATAGTAAAGAATCTTCAGGGGTAAGTGCATCATGGGTTAATCTCATTTCCAATATCGAAAAAGGGGAATGAAGATATCCTTTACGGGAACGTTGGGTCTCTCATCCACCTCCGTAGCCCCTTACATTCACTACGTGTCGAGTCGTCGTGAAGGAGAAGGGAGATATCCATAAAATCATCCTTATTTATTCCTTTCTTTGCAGGTGCCGCAGAGGTGACAGAGAAGGATGCCGCAATCGAAAAAAGTAAATTATATGGAGTAAAGACAATTACTCGATTCAAAGTTATTTACAGTGACGGTGGTCGGAATTCGTAGAATTAGCATAGCCTTCATCTTACATACTTTCTATCGTGGAATTTTGGCAAACTCCCCCCCTCATTTTAAGCACATTATCATTCGGTATAATTAGCTAGTATCTTGATTAAGAATTTGGCTTTCTTTTCTAGGATGAGGCTAAACGACTCTGACAAATATTTTACCAAACCAACCTCATTATAACGGGGTCATGAAAGGTATAGTAACATTAGGCAGTCGAAAAAAAAGAATAGTCCCCCCTTCAAAATCATTAGTATTGTGGTCTATCTTCCGTACACTAAAACATTAGATGGTAGATATTCCCCAAGCCCCTCACAAACATTCAATCGCCCATGAAGTGGAAGTGCAGAGAAATTGCCTAATCGGGAAGCCATGTGTAATTTTTTATTGTTCAAGGTATCCAAACGAAGAGAATACGAGAACGGGTACGGACAAACCGAGTTTTCGCCTGAACCATGCAACACTCCATGAGGGGAAAAAGGTTATGTTCCCGTACTCGTATATCTGAGGGAAAGGACATTAACGAACGGTGCTTTAAAAAGCGGTAATGGAAAAACAGAAATAACAAGAAAGGCGGGAGTGACATACCGCGGAACCATGGACCTGACAACTCGGTATTGGTCAAACGCTAATGAGGTAATACATAGTGAAGAAAATTAAAACATACTTTTAGGGTGAAGCGCGAGCGAATACGTTAAACATGATTCGACGTAGTTTATTTATTTTTTAACAAAAAAAAATACAAACCCCTTTAAGCGCCACAGTCCCCGAACCACTTTACGTCATTGGTTGCTCACCCCCTTTCCTTTGCTATATTCCACATTCAGCCACCTTTCTGTTCATAATGACCAAGGCCTCTACTGCATTCGATATTCGACCGCTGGAAACTTGAATCTATTCGTCTATTTGTCGTGCTCGCTATTTACGGCAATCCTAATTATGAAGAACAAAAGAATAGATAAGGAACTCACCTGTGGTCGGGCTAAACAGCGGCCCGTAACTCATGGCGAAACGAACGATTCATCTTTGAATGAAATACTTGTTACTGAATTTTTTTTTGAATATATAGAAGCAGTAGAAGCCGGCGATTATGGCCCGAGTCCATCGAATACGTACCACAGGAAGTGATGTGAATGGTTGCAACCGTAACCAGCCTTATCGCTGCGATGAATGGTACACCAATTAAGGTCTTTCTATGATAACGACCATAGTGTTGGGCCATGAACTTAAGGGATTGCAGCCATCTGCACTTGGCTAATAGTACTGTGTGTAGGATGTGGTGTTACATGGTATAACGTGGCTGCATGCAACCCGTTGCCTCTGAGAAATATACCACCAAAAAAAATAAACTGAACCAACCACCCTCAGTATGGGTGATACAGTATACCCCTCTCCCATTTTTTTTTACTATTGCTTATTACAGTACCACTCGTCCCCGGAATTACTTGCCCTGTTCTCGTCTGGCTTTTCTCTCACTGTGTCACAGAGATTCACTTGGCAGTAATCCAACTTGGAACATTGCTGCCTTTCTCTCTCCCTTTACCCCTTAGAAAAGTTTTAGTATATAACCGATGCTGGAGCCTGTGCCATCTATCGTGGCCTGAATATATTCAGACCCTACCTTTTTTTATTTATTTTGCTATTTTTATTTTTATTACTTCTTTAATTATATTCTGCTACCTTGTGGCATTATCGAAAGCAGTATTCAATTGATTAGATTCAATCGCTGTGTTCTGTTAGGAACTTTCTTATATTAATTTATTTACGCTTGAACGCTTATTTATCTTTATGTTTTAGGGCGAGTATTGATTCGGCTGGTAAGTAGGCATCGTTTATTGATAAACCAGTGTATTTATTGTATTGCTGACGATGAGTGCGGATGGAGTGTGATAAATTGGACAAGCGGAAGCACAGGATCTGAGTAAACCTGTGTAAATAGTAGAGGCGATGTATCTTGTTCATTGAACCTGTATCAACTCCTTGGATTCTACTCTATGCTAGTGTTCCAACAGAAAGAGCTCTAAACCAACACAAAATTTATCATTTATTGGTATGCAACCTTTCTTTTTCTCTCTCTACTGGGTTCAGTCGCCACCTAGGGAGGAGGAAGGGAGGATACGCTGTATAGGGATAAGTTTTATGGTAAAACGCATGCATGGTGCACACGGTATTTCCACATTTTATGACTTACTCACTCAAAATATTATGGTATTGTTGCGCCTGGTGTATTTTTTCATATTTATTTTGTCTAACGAACTAGTAAACGGTCCCGACCCTGTACAAATTTTACAGGCGAGACTCCTTCAGCCAGTGTACAATACAATATCCTGTGACTACATCACTCTTCTAGCTGCCCCGCACCGAACGCGTCACTAGCAACGCGCTACAGTTCGATAACCGTTCCTTGCCTGTAAGAAATACGATTAGGCCTATTAACGGACCCGGCTCACCTAGCACCCTAATTAGCCGATATTAATACACCAGGTCGTGCCCCTTACGTTTAGTTGTTTTTTTCTCTACGTAGAGAGTTTGAAAAAAGAGTTGGAAGCGCTTCCTCGAAACCGGCAACTACAGCCCTTGGAAATTTCAGAACACGCAGTAAATTGAAAAAGGATCGGCGGCCATTGCGTAAATCTCATTTAAAGTAAGTGTTTTAATACTTTTAATTTCATCCTTACGAAAAAAAACCTCCACCTAGCTACTCTATTATTAGAGTTCAGGACTGCTGGCACTGTGCCGCCTCTTTTCCACAAAAGGAGGTGGTACCATTGTTGTGTTTAAAAAAAGAGCTGCAAATCCAATCGCACAGTACAGGGTACAGGGTTTACTTTTTCTTTTCTTTGCTCAGTGGTTGTGATACTATTGGTTATGGTGACTCCTAGAACTGGTGTAACGATCTTGTGTGAATGGGAGTAAAGAACTCGGGCTAACCTTTTTCTGTATTGGCAATGGTATTTCGGTGTGCTGTACTACTTGCTATGGTATACAATCACATTGTGGGCGACGAAATGTGTTGGGCTGATGATTTATACCACATTACTTTCCCCGCTCCATTCTTCATATTCTCTCCTTTTTTTGCAAGAAAGTGAGGAATAAGGACACCAGATTGGTTGTCGACAAGTGTGATCGGCTTACTTTACAGATGGTATATGTATAAATAAACCCAGAGAATAGGTCATGTTACCGGATGTTGTTACCTATTGGACTCCAATTTTTCACTACCACCCGTCCCGCTGCCCGAGCATGAAGCCCGTCAAGTTTGTCCCTTTTTATAAACCCAAGGATACACCATCCAAGCCACGTACCTTTGCCTGCGAAAGTTGCAGAAAAAAGAAGATCAAGTGCAGCAGTACTCGGCCTGCATGCGAGAATTGTTTAAAACGCGGGATTGCCTGCATTTACAAAGAGACGCCCATATCCAGTGGGACCAGACCTGCCGCATCTAGCGTATCCGAATCCGAAACTCATCCTGACCGTACGCGGTCGATCGATAAAGGACCGAGCGGGAGTAAGAGGCCCAGTCTCGACGAAGGTGTTGCCCTACCAGTGGTCCCTAGCGATAATGTGGTGGTGCAGGGTAAAGAACTAGCACCATGGTCTATACAGGATGCAATCACACACCCCATGGACCTGGGTTCAACCATTGATCAACCTCCCACTGCAGCAGCAACTCCTTCGGGACTGGTTTCTTCTATTTTTACTTCCCCCACGACAACCCCCTGGATCTCGTCGCCCGTCCTCGGGGCCTTTGGTCACTCTACCCACCCCATAGTTAATTCTTCTCGTCTACCTCACGCTCACTCCTTCCCTTCTCAAGAATCCCGTACACCTTCTGGTCATCTTCCGTCCAACATCGGGTTTGCCTGGTCATCCTCGTCACTTTCGCTTCGACCGGATATAACACATTCCTCCGGCGGTGTTCTCTCACAGACCGAGGCGAGTTATTCACAATTGAACCCCAAGTCTGCCCAGGCCTGTCAAACCTCGTTTAATTTAACATCGTTGGGTTCACACTCACTGCCCAATTCTCCTACTTTACCCAGTATAGGCTCATCTAGAACTGTGGTACCATCTTTACTAATTCCCATCTCTGACAGCCTTGGTGCGGACAAACTGGGAGGCATGCGGGACCGCCCTTTCGCCGTTCGGTACGCCCGGCAAAAAATCAATACGCTAGCGTCCACCACCGCTCGGGCACGGGATACGCCCCACTTAACACGTCATATTCTGAAAGTAAAACCACTTACCTTATCCAGTATAACCCATACGTCACAGCCGGGGAAGTTCTCGAGTATCATGCCCTCGTCTGACGAGTTACCCCCCGTAGTGATGGAGGAAGATCCGGGCTACTCTACCTTGCCTCGACTACCGAGTTTGGACGAGGTAACCCAAGGTATTATTAGTCGCCCAGTTCCTGTGTTGCCTCCGCCTATCGAACAGCAGCTATTCACCGACTTTTTCGAATTTGTTTACCCACAGGTTCCTCTGCTTCACCGACCCCGCCTGGAATATCAAGTATCCCATGGCCAAGCAGAGCCGGTGCTCCTATTTGCCCTCTACGCTGTAGCCACCCGTTTTTCGAAACGACCCCAGGCGGTGTTGACGGACGGGTTTTCCGCATCAGAGGGTCCAGCCCGACAGGCCCGACGGTTATTGGAAAACATTCCAACGCCGCCCAGCTTAGATAGTTTACAGGCCATGATTATCATGTCTATCTTTGAACTGAGCGCCGGGAACAAAACAACTGGGACGATGTACTGTCAGCAGGCGATCAACGCCTGCCAAAGGTGGGGGTTTATCTCCGGTCAATCGGCTGGGGAGACTATCCCCGTGGACTTATCGGGAGGGATGCACTCAGTGGGAATGTGGATGGATCAGGAGGCTCGCAAACGACTGTGGTGGACCTGCGTCGTGGTTCGTATTTGTATCGCGAGGTGTTTGGTTCAACCTAGTAATATTACATCAGATATGGTGCCTTTCACATTTCCCTGTCCTGAATGGCTGTGGGGTCAAGATCAGGTCACCATCCGACATTTCTTCATTACCCACGCTCTCCCCACCCAAGTGATGACGGTCAAGGTCCCCGCTTGTTTTCGTGAACACAGCCACGGTAACTGCGTACCGGCTCTCCGCCAGATACCCAACACCCTTCTGGCCAATGATCACAGCCACCTGGCTTACCTTCAGTCTCTGAGATCCCAACTAGGTCGGGTTTCCCACCCTGGTACTCCTGTTTCCACTACCTTTATATCTTCTCCTGTGACTGCTCCTTCGCCTGAAGAAATTGGTACGCCCACGTTGCTGATGCACCGCTTGTCCTTCGTTTCCCACAGCAGTCCACCCACCCACACCCGAACACCTTCCGATTCCACCGTCGCCACGTTCTGCACGAGGGGGCGCCCCCGTTTGGATCTGTACTTACACTTGATCACCTTATTATTGGTGGCGGATAAGGTAACGTTATTACGACACCGCCTGCGTAGTCTCCACGTTCCAGGACCCACCCAGCTCGCTGAACAGTTTGAGTGGCTTGTGTCCCTGCACTTGGTGTGGACTCAGTGTTTTCATAGTGACTTGATAGCCCAGTGTTCGGCGATGCGAGCCAACGCTATTGCTCCAGTGGGCTGCCTCGACCACGGAAAGAGACCCGATGGGACATTGCCCGCCCTGATCCAGATGAAAACTCGATTGCTTGGCCAAGTATACGACCTGGATAAAAATAACGAGGCCGAAGCGGTATCCCTAATTTTGTTGCTGTTTGGCACGCTTTTGGAGCTAAGCTTTGATGTACTACGTGCATACGACGGCCGTGAGGGTTACCCAGAAGCTAATGACCCCGCTAGAGTAAACAGCAGTGGTTCGACCCCCGCTACCTCATCTCTGAACCGCATTAATCACCTCCGACAGCAGGCTTGGAACCACTGCATAGAATCCGCTTACGGTATCACGTGGCTGTTTTCCAGTTACCATGACGTTCAAGTGGAGAATGCGTATGGCTATGTGCCTCACCTCGCATTTTCTGCGCAGCGCATCATGGCTCATCTTCGGCACTATCACGGTCACGGCGTAGATACGTCGGGAATCGACCTTGACAGGCTCGTTCTGTCTGAGGGAATACTCGACCCGTTCCGGCGCTACTGGAACACTAATTTTATCGACACGGTCGACCCGACGCTCAGTCTGTGGCGGTTCCGAGAACCCATACCTCGTGAGTGATTCGGAACAGTGAAAGAGAGGTTAAAGTCACCATTTCAGAGCGACCCTCATTGAAATCAAACTATATTTCGATCACCACGATTTTCATGTCTAATTGTAGACAGTGAAGTCTGCATGTGGGTCATAGAATGATCTTCATTGTCCCATTTCTGGCATTCGCTTTTTCTTTTTTTAACCTTTGGTACATTGCACGTATCTCCTGATAACCCTGTCATTCTCCTTTTTCGTTATTCCTGTTAGCTGTAGAAACAATCTACTAACCACGCCCTCTACTGTGAAGGTGAAATAGGAAGCCTGCACGGTTTCACCCGTAAGATAAGCACATGTATCTGCTGAAATTTCTCAATATCTGTATAATAGGTCAGTTCACTTTTATTGTGCTTTTCCATTTCACATTGGATAATGTTGGAACCTATTGAATTTTGGTTTCGTTTCCAAACCATTCCGCCATCACTCATTTCCCTTATGCTTCCACACGCTATTCATTCATACAAACATAAAATATTAGACCACATTTATTCTAGTTATACGGCATGGTATGCTGTCAGAACGTAAGGTAAAAAGGAGCCTTGATAGTTGGATTTAAAAAAAAGTGGGGCCTTGGGCGGCTGCTCTGGAGATGAGGGAGCACGTTGCTAGCAGGTGGACTCAGTCTGGGTCCTATTATTGGGGAAAGGTGACAGTCCTGTACAAGTTTTTATGGTTTATGTTCCTTAACAAGTTACACACACTTGTCTATTGTTGTGATAATCCTGTGTCAGTGTTTGGTGAAAGGCAGTTCTTGTGAGCCTACAATGTCTGTTCACCCAGTTTACCATGTCACGGGGTCTTTAATTGTAATAGGATTTAAGTCACTGGTGCGTGGAGGCACTTTGAATAAAACAATAGAGACCTACGAGTAGGTAAACAAATCATTTTAATTAAACAAGCATGTTGTTTATTCATGAGGGATTCAAGTTTCCCTGACCCAGTCTCATATAACACAGAAATGACATAACAAAATCATAACAAAAATTATAGTGCACTTTGACATCAAAATGGAAACAATTTTCATGGAGATAAATGTTCATCAATTGGCTCCACGTTGGGAGCACAAGGCAAGGGAGGACCTTGCGAAGAGACTACACCATCATCCGGGATGCCCTGACTTGTGGCCATCTAATTTGCTTCATCTTGAGGGAGCTGGTCGTCCTCGTTGGAAGATGTAATCTTCAGCTCCTGTTCCATAACTATGGTTCAGCACTGTATCCATTATTCTCAGCTGGATCACATTGGGTTATGTGTTCGTGGTCACACCTATGCCAACTGCCGTCAGAAAAAGTTTCACTGCAATGGTGCCGGACCCACCTGCGATAACTGTGTCAAACGGAAGGTGGATTGTAAGTATTCCACCCGAGTCCCTAGTGACATCCAGAGTATGTTACCCCCAATATCAATTTGTTTTAACCCCTAGCTCAATCCATCACAGTAACTAATACTGTACATGATGCAGGTACCACAAGGAAGCCTTCTAAGAATAATGAAAAATGACAACGGCAGACCCGCTGGGGATGTCGTTGTTTAATCCACTCCTACTGTGGTGGTGCTCCCTGAAGTGGAAAAATGCGGACTTTGTTCGCATTAGCCATTCCACTATTTCCTTTTGGGATTGGGCTCACAGTCTAAATGAGGCAAGTACCAGGAATAACAAATCCACAGACTGGTTACCATGCCAGCTCACTATTAACGTAGAGATTCAGCTGTGTCAACCTTTGAATTACTTCAAATACCATTTCCTTTTTTTTACTCACTGCACTTGCCAGTATTTCTCAAGCAAATCATGAAAAACCAAGCGTCCGCAGTCCGTCTGTACAACATATACGCCGTAGTCGCACGGTTTTCTTGACGACCTCAGGTAGTAGTGATTCACGAAGGGGTACCTTCGGGATAGCGTTACTTGTGGATGGCCCACAGACTGATTCAAGCCGAGAAACACAGCAAGCCCATGTCCACGGTTTAACCGGCACTAGCCAGCTGTACGTGCGCTTTGGCAGACGGTATCATGCTGGATACCAACCTAGCTCTGCAGCTGTGCATCCTGTGCGTGAACATTTTGGAGGGATTAAACTTGTTCAAGTTTCTGAGTGGCGTGGACTCAACACAGCTGTCCGAACGCCCCACTTCGGAGACTTTTGCTATCGAAACTCTCCGATGTATGTACATGTCCTGCCTGACAGTCTTTATCATGTGCAATATCATGTTTGATATGGTTGACTCCACTGTGAATATACCTCAGGAGTATATCTGGGCTACCAGCAATGAAGCATGATTATCACTGGATGCCAACACTACCCTTATTTTCGTCACTCCCAATGATCAGCACATGTTTATCACGTTGGGCACTATGTTCACTTTCCAACAACTGGTAGACAGGCAGACCGTTTTCGTGCCCCGTCATCGGCTGCTCAACAAAGGGGTGGTCGATGCACGCCGTATACGGGAGATTCGTCAAGAATTATGGCAAAGGCTACAGCGGGCGTGGACCAACACTGCGACGGTGGAGCGAGCCTACCAGGCTCAACCTTCTGGAACTTATCCTTACCCTCATCAGGCCCGGTACGTGGGCATCATGATTATGCTCCCCTTCACCGAGGCTACCGTCCACCACACGCTATTAACTCTGGAAATTGACGATCCCGTGTACACGGAGATGGTGGCGGATTAATTTTTGGGCACAGAGTCCAGAAATGGCCTTATTCTAAATGCGGGAATAACAATGTTAATTTCCATGTTTTCCACCTCCGTCAGTAACTTACTTCACGTGATTTCCTTCGCTACTCACACTCTCAGTCTGGTATATTATATCTCGTTCACTCTCCCACTGCTCTCTCTCCCTCCCTCCTTTCTTCACTCTGGTGAAAAATGGTTTATTGTTTATCTATGTTTAAGTGTCTAACAACACTCCCCCAGTTTATCACAATTAGTTTACAGTTTAGTTTATTAAAGGCTATCTTTACTCACAGAATAACAAATAATATGCGATATAATCCAAAATTAGGAAGAGGTCTCCACGAGAACGCCCACGACTGGATCCCCCATACGGTCCATTTAATAAAACTGATTCAGGTTGATGTAGTCAACGCGCCTAAGCTAGGGTCTGAGAAATTCACGGCCAACTCCCTCTGGGATTGTTTAATAGAATACCTCATTCAGTATAAAAAACCACTGGGATGAGAACTTCAAAATTACTAACTTATGAATGTAACCTAACTTATCAGTATTACCAACGGTTCGATGTTATTGCGTTCTATCCGCAGCACTAGTTTACCTCTCTTTTTCGTTAATACGTGATCTTCCATCCGTTATAACTATTGGTATATAGGTGGAGTGATAATCCTTCCTCAATTGTTTCTATCAGCAACTCTCGAGTAAACATCGTGGTTTTTCCGTAGTACATCATTAATTTTTCGGATCACTAGCATGTATCACTTGCTCTGATTATTACCGGCCTATTTTATGTATAGGTATTAAAGATAATGTGAAAGGAAACGAATTGCCTATGTTTTAGTATCATGACCAGCCCCCCCCCGGGAGCAAAATCCAAAGTGAAACCATTATACTGTAGATAGCTTCTTGGCGTAAAAGTATAACTGGAGGAGTATCTCCCCGGATGTAGGCGTCGTTCACGGTTATTAAACCCAATCAATGTACGAAAATAAAAGTCGTATTACCAAAGGCTATTGGGCAGAGATATCATTACTAAGTCTTGCCCCGCCCCGCCTATCCTCCTTCTGCCATTGTGGCGTCGCGTCGTCACCTTCTCGTTTTCTTACTACCCGTGCATCTACTGTGAAATACTCCACAAGCTTTACCACCAGTGGTGGAGAGGAGGGGGAGGGGTTTTAAACCCTTTCTCCCTTACCAGTATATAAAGGCCTACTCTGTCATTACTGTCATTTGATAAATCTGTGATTTCGTGTTTTTAAGTTGATTAGCGTATCCAACGTTTTAATACTCGCTTGTCTTTTGTGTATGCTTCCCACTTGAATTGTTGTCTTATTCGTGGCAATACTTTCTTTTACAAAACCGTTATTTCGCTTTAACTTGTTTTGATCTACTGCCGCCCACCATGTCGCTTACTAGCTGGCGTAGAGATGATCCCTTTCGTGCCCTAGAACGTCCTTGGAACCGATTTGTGGATTTTTGGGATGGTTACGACCAGCCGGAACGTGCTTTGACTCGCCACTTGGGTTTGGGCCAGGATAGTAACATCTGGTCCCCGCGAGCTGATCTTTTCGATAATGATAAGGAGTATGTGATTCATGCAGAATTGCCTGGAGTCAAACGTGAGGAGGCCAATGTAAACGTGGAAGGGGATAATTTGACGGTGACCGGTGAAACCCAACAGGTGTCCGCAGAGAACCGCGAGAATGCCAAAATTCAGGAACGTCGTTTTGGTCGCTTCCGTCGTACGTTCCCCATGCCTGGAGATGCGGATTTGGAGCATGTGTCAGCCAAGTTCCATGACGGGGTCTTGGAAGTGAACGTACCCAAGCTTAAGGACAACAAGACTACTCGCCGTAGCATTAAGATTTCGTAAACTGAGGAAGGAATTGCATTGCGATGCCTGTAGGCGCGTGACGGATGCTGTGGACAATACACGGTATTTTTTTCATGTCTTTCCCAGTTTAAATCTGCTTCTGATGTCAGTAGTTGCTATAGCAGAGCGTATCACAAAGTTGGAGCCAATTTTATAGGAGTGTCACCTCCGAAAAAGGAAATTTGGTTTCTTATTTAATAAAATACTGTAGTGTTGGTGAATTACTGACGAAATCGTTTAAATAACCCATATGTGTATAACACTAAACTGACGAGTGAAATATTCGGATACCCGATGGTAGGGTTGTTTATTTTCTCCAACTTGGTAAAAATATTGGATTCTGTTTTAATCAAGACTTTGATATGCCCATACAGGAAAGTATCAAAAAAACACTTGTTTTTCGAGAGTGCGAGGATTACTACCACTTTCTTGGTTGACACCGAACTACTCATTCCATTGCCTCGCGCTTAAAAATAGCCTGTCTATACCTGAACTATTCGGATGGTCAACATGAATTTTAGTAATGTGCTTAGATCGTATGCGAGGATAGGTGGTGGATGTAGAGTGTACCACTATTTTGCTATCATTATTATTTTTTTTTCAAAAAAAAAATAGTGAACCACTATGATATATCGTAACTACTTTTTAATTCATTACAGTTTACTTGTTACACTTTTACATATCCATACTGTTAAAAGATAATACCACCCGTTCACTTGAATATGCCCCATTCCTTTGGTTTTTCGCCGGCACCTTCCACCTTTTACCACTAAACGATAACGCTTAATAAAAGAGGACCTCAGCCTTTACACATTCGTACAATCAAAACATGTCCGAGTCACCTACAAAGAAATTTACCTTGCTATTGCAATGGTTCCAGGCTCACGAAGTATGGTGGGACACCAATGCCGCCGACATTGTATATTACTATGATCCAGACCAGCCCCCGTTATTAGCCAGCGCATTAGGAGACGATTTTGCCCCGACCGAGGCTTCACCCGCCGGTGGAGCTCTTCCCGCGGATCACCAGTACGATTTAGTGAGTGGTCGGAATGGTATGGCCGTGGTAGCCCGCAGGGATCTCGCCGTCGACGAGGTGGTAGTGCGTATTCCCAAATCAGCAGTATTGTCGTCGAAAAATTGTGCAGTGGCCAACCTCTTGGAAGACGAAGAAGTGGACGGTCGATTCGCACTCACCGTGGCTATCCTGTTCGAAATGACCCAGGGGACGGC
>JAOPJG010000923.1:0-15114 GCA_027478255.1 Dispira simplex | reverse complement strand
ACCCATTGGTCAGCCTATATCATGTCATATGACCTAGGAGGCGAATTCCCCCCTGAACCTTACAACAGTACAACACATACTTTACACAGGTCAATATTTTTATGTAGGGTTGAAAAAAACACATCCGTATTGGCTGAGAATATGAGCTGGCATATCCAGGATGAAGAACAGGAAAGAACTAAGACCAGACCATGACCCCCCCCTCCCCACCTGTGAGGATAGTTGCGAAGCATAGTATCACCGTTCCCGTTCCCTGTATTGGCTAAAGCCGTGCCACACCACGGTTGTCATGGTATGGTAGCTTTAGGTGGCTGATGGGATGTTGGGAGGGAGTTGGGGTGAAAATGTAAAATGGCGGACATCATAAGCTATGTCGTCACAGGTTTTTTTTCTCTGTCTTCCAACCCCTCCGGTCATTCACATGCTTCCTGTTTCATATTGAGATTATAGCCATGAAGAAAGGGTGTGGTAAAGGTCTGTGTGAGAATGAACTCCCTTTAATTGAACAAGTATCACGCGGTAGCTACAATTTTACATTACTAATGCAAAATAGAGTTTCCATTCCTCCTTCCCTTTGCATTACTATCTGGAAAAGGTTCATTCTCTCCCTCCCCAATTTTACAGTGCGACATTCCCTGTATTGTCTTTATCCGAGGAGTCCCTTTTCTGTACAGAATAGGGACAGCGAGTGATAGTTGGTCCATAGATACTCTTTCCTTGCTTTCATCATGAGTTTCCACAGTGAAAGAAATGTTACACCCGCGCGGTCAGTGTCATCTAGGGATTCCTAGTTTTCCCGTTAGTCATCAATATTTCATTGAACGGCAAAGGATGAAAAGTGAAAGACTCTAAGCCCTTGTTACGGTGTTTTATTTGACCGAATGTCTAACACGAGATGATCCGTTAGCCAATGAAAAGACAAGGAAATCACCACTTCATGATGGCCCCAGTCCAGGGTAGAGAGTGGGACATTGCCATTCTCTTTATGGGTGATTCTTTTCTGTCTATATAGCGATTCGGAGCAAAAAAATTTATCAGTTACCATTTAACCAATAAGATTTCGCGAGAGATCCCTTCAACTTTGGCGGATTTATCCCTATAGTCTGTTAATCTCCATGTTTTCCGCCTCCGTCAGTAATTTACATCACGCGATTTCCTTCGCTACTCACGCCCTCAGTCTAGTATATTATATTTCGTTCACTCTCCCACTGCTCTCACACACTCTCTCTCACTCCTTTTCTTCACTCTGGTGAAAAATGGTTTATTGTTTATCTATGTTTAAGTGTCTATCAACACTCCCCCAGTTTATCACAATTAGTTTATAGTTTAGTTTATTAAAGACTATCTTTACTCACAAAGAATAACATAGTCGAAAAAAAAAATCACCCATATTATGGTCTGATGATAATAGTGATGTCAGCAGTACGTCCTCAACATAGATTTCGGGAGTATACGTTCATACTATTTTGAAAGTGACATTTTTTATTATAATGTTCTGGCTTTAATATTAGTACCATCCACCAGTTTTTGTACGGGTTTTTTGGGGACAGAACGAGAGGAGGCCGATGCTTCTTCCTGTGACATAATAAAAAAAACAATAATGATAAAAAATACCATATAATTTGTAGAATAATAATAAACTTATAGGAATACTAGAATAAAATAATGACACAAATCGACCAATTCTCTGTTTAGAATTAGTATTGTGCACTACGAAATCGAATGACAAAATAAAATGAGACAATACTCAAGTAGAACATTACTTAATGAACAAATTACTAGCTATGATTGATATAAAACTCCACATAATTGTTTAATGGATGAAATCAACTAGTGCTAAAAATGAATTTATTCCCTAAACTATAAACAAATAGAATAAGTAAAGGATAAAGCAATGGACCCCCCAAATCTATTGACAGGAACCGGGCATGTTTAAATATATTGCTCAATCTCATCAATAGAAATGGTAAAGGAAAGTAATTCAAACTTCGCACACAATTTTTCACAAACATTTCAAGAGTGATGATTAAATTCGCACCATCTTTCTGCAAAAACTGATAAAATTTGCACTGATAAATAATCCTAAAAATAAACCTTATGGCTGGATTACAGACTAATGGATTATTTCACCATACCTTCTATGATGCCGTACATTTTCATGTTGCTGTCAGACCCCAAACTATTGTTGTCCAAGAATAACGATCGTCAAGGGATAACCTCTTCTACCTCATCGTGGTATATAGCTGGCCTAGATAGGAGCACAGCTAGGTTCAGTTTACATCTTTATATCAATTAACTCTTTGTTTATTACTCTTTTGTTAGTCGCTCTACTTGGTTAGAAGGTACTGTAAGAAATCAAGGGCAAAAATGATCAGGTATCACAGATGAGAACGAAAGGACAGCATAAGTTTATGCAAAAAATCAAATAAAAACAAAACGGAAAATAATAATAACGTTGCAAGTTGAAGAAACAAGGAAAACGAATTAAGGTTACCATTTGGGTAGTTTTTTTTGACTATATAGCGAAAAATCCGCCGAAGTGGAATGGGTCTCTCACAAAATCCTAATGTTGTAGTTGATAAATTGTGGCACCCCGGAGACTACTACACACCTCGCTGGCACATGCTCACTCTGTACCACCTTCCGCCACATGTTCCTACAAAAATGGCTGTCCCTGGCATCCTGGACCACCTTGCCGCCAAACATCTCATACCCATCTTCCCAGAGATGACCCCCCTGGGAATACATCCCCCACTTTGGACCCCCGCCTCTGGATAGCCCTCCCACTCTTGGAATGGCCCTACATCCCAGAATTCAATGACCTAGTGGTAAATCTATTTTGCTGAGCCTAGACCATAGTGGCATCCACCTTCCTCTACAATCTTTGGATGGCTCGGAATGATTCAGCCTACCAGAATAACTTGTGGTCCACAACCAGGTTAGTATGGAGCTACAACTCCACACTGAAAATGCTGCCCATCCAAACCCCAAAACAACCATACCCCCCCAGCACTCAACCGTGTTCTCCAAGCATACCTGCCAGATCCCTCTACAGGTCTCCTCCCTCATGACACCCACCACCTCAGACCCCCATAGTCCAGGATTGCCCATATACCTTCGCTGCGTCTGGCCTGTTTCCTGTTTCTCTCTGACATCAGCCCTTATTTCATATAATTGGGCAACATCCTTGGGTAGGGCGGCCTGCCTGCACGACTTGGCCTCGGAATACTCACTGTCATGTGCTAGTTTGGCCGTATAGGATGTATTGTTCTTTATTTTTTATTGTAAATTACGGAAATAGTACCTCCACGGTGGTGTGTCATCAGTCAAGTATAAAATAAATTGTCCACAAGTAGTTGGTAAATTTTTTGCTCCTAATCTCTTTATAGTCGAAAAAAATCACCCATTTATATAAATCAACGCTGTTAGTGGCCATACCCGTGTTTAGTTCAGACCATGAATACTCGTGGAAGGGCGTCCCTTGGTCCGATGGGGGATAGGCTGGGGTAGCCACTAAGTTTTGAGTCCTGTCTCGATCAGGCACTCGAGCATCCATAAGTTCTTTTTCTGTGAAAACTAATAAACGTTTAATCAAGAATAGCAAGTAATAACTAAATAGGCATAAGATCATGGCACTCACTAACAGTCGTAAGTTGGTAACGGAACAGTCGAACCTACAGATACGTACAGTGGATGGATGGATAGATATCACACTAGAAGATAGTGTTCAATCGTCAGATAATAGCCCTCACTAGATGCGAAGTGTATTACCCCGGTGGTTGAATGTCACACTAGAACGCTAATGATCAATCGCTAGGTAACAGCCTTCACTAAATGCGAAGTGTGTTACCCCCGTATACAACGTATGCTTGATGCAATGTCTATGTGTCTACGATGTAGGTCTAGCCTTACACCGTGGTTTGGCAATGCTGTGTGTAGCTATCACACCAGGATCACAGTGAATAACTTGACTCACACGCTAGAAGGTTTGAGTGATATAACGATACCACACAATGTGATATTCGCACAAGTCGGAGGTAACTTCAACCTGCTAAGACTAAGTTTATTTCGATAAAGATTAGAGTAGAATAAGATAGATGGATGATAAAATAATTTCCTTGCTAAGAACGGTTATATCCCGTTGGGGGAGGGGAAGCTAGGTGCCTCCAATAGGAATGAGCGACCTACTGGTCTGTACATTGTTCTCCTTATTTGGACAACAATGTTTTGGGGTGTAACAAAGACCACAACCACAGTCTATGAGGCACAAACTGGTTTGAGATGATACTGCAGCCACAGATTGTGACATACACAAACCAGTTTGAGATGGCACCGCAGCTGCATTCTGAGGTAGTAATCGCTCAACTCCAACACTAGAAAATAGCCTGGTTCTTACTGCTAACTTACCCAGTCCAAAAGGATTCTAATGCTTACAGCAGGACTAAGGAAGGGATGTCTTTGAAATAAATTTAATCGGTATTTTATCGTTTAAAAAAGGTAGGAGGGATACCCATTACTAACCCATTGTAGTAGACCATATGCCCACATTGTATTGTTCCTAATATACGTTCCTCCTAACCTGAGATTCGCTTGTCAAAAGCCGTGAGAAATTTAGTGCTACTGCCCCGAATAACAACCCTAAAAAATACCCACGCCCATTTTCACATCCCTACTTGTAAATACTGATGTCGCCATCAACACATCACTTAATGGACAGAACCCCTATTTCAATTGCGTTATTTTCCCAAAAAACACCTCTTCGTGTTACGAATCGCAAAAAAAATTTAATGGTACACCTCTCTGGTAACACGTTCAAAAATGAAAAAAGAAAAACAGCACACACAAGTGCACAATCCAAAAAAAATCCGGCCGTATGGTTTGTAATTCGAAAGAGGTAGTATCGTCTTTTGAAGACCTGCACCGAATGTATGAAAAAAAACTAGAAACAAAACATGGAAAACACGACAAACTGAAGCTGTGCATCATAAGGAAACAGTCACTTAATCATGGGGATTCACAAATTTGGAAGAAAGAATAAATTAATGAGTCTGGATAAACGCTAACACTGTCGCAAGCTCACATACGCTGATACCAGTAACCGAACCGGCAAACAGTTCAGGAACACGAGATGTGGTGTGAGTGACCCGTCATTAATTCTCCTCTTCCATAAAATCTGGGTTCTTGCGTAGTATCACAAACCCTTCTAAAACGTTGGTTAGTGCCAAGTACTCCTCGGTAGCCAATTCGGCCCGCTCCGAGTGGGCTAGCAAAACCGGAGTCGAATGAGTTTGGAACCCTGTAATAGTTTTAGGCTTACCGGCTTGCCCCACCACATCCAAGGCCTGACCCACTCTCACTGAGACATTGAGTGGGTTCAAGTCCTCATCCAATGTAATCAGGAAGCGCGGGTACATGGCTCGTACAAGATAGTACAACAGATAATGAGAGTTGCTTAAAATCAAGTTTTTGGCGTCGGTAAAAGCGATCAACGGTACCAATAAACCGGCCAAGGCGGACGGCGACAACAGGGTTCGATCCGTATGATACGGGTTCAACGTCATGGTCCCTTTCCCCATATGAACTAACCCTTGGGCCACTCGCACCATAAACAAGCTGTTGGGGTCACGGTAATAGTACGATGCCAAATGACGCAACATTTGGGCTAAACGGGCATTGTTGGTACCGGCGCCCACCATACCCATGGCGAAAATCGCGTTAATGGCCACTTCAGAGTCGTTGTCATGGGAATACTTGCTAAGCGTTTCCAAAATGTGCACCAACGGGTTGGAAGCACACAACAGACCGATGGCCAAGGGCACCGCACGACGAATCACGGGTTCACCATAATGCATGAGGTGGTTAAACGCACGTAGGGCCATTTCTGACCCCACTTCTTCGCCCATGGCTATCAAGGCCACGCCCAACACGGCATAGGCCTGGTGACGATCGTTGTTTTTAGCCGAATCCAAATGGTCACTGCACAAGTGTAACATTTCCTGCACTTTGAGAACATTACCCGTACCGGCATAGGCACAGGCATGCACCAAAACTCCAATTTGAGCACCGATAGGGTGGTCGATAGCCTTGAGTACCGCCAAAGTGGCTTCCGCCGCGTCCTGTTTACCCAGGTACAATAAAGCCAGACCCAGCCCCATAAAGGGAGCGAATTTATGGCCCAGATCGAAATCCTCGCGTTCGGTGAGGGTTTCTAAAATCGTCGAGGTGAGTTCGGCATCGCAACTTCCTATGGCGACCATCCCGGCCGACAACGCCGACATACTCGCCAGATTCATTGCAACGGACTGCTTCCCGATGCTAGGGTGCAAAATCTCCACGATATCCTCACGATTGGAACCGCAATACGCCAGACCTAACCCCATGGTGGACGCAAATTGTAACGCCTCGGTTTGGGAGGTGACGTATTCCGAAAGGAGGGCCACAGCGGGATCCATTTCGCTACGGGTGCCTACGTTCACCAACCCGATGGCTAAGAGGGCCCCAGCCTTGACCTGCTCGTCCGTAGAATACAAGTACCGATCGATTTCCGTCAAACCACGGTCCACATCCCACAGCATAATCATACCCAACGAGGCCGTAGCGCTCATCATGCCGTGGTCCTTATTTTTGTAAATCCACGAATGGGACGCGCTGCCTTCGTCGTTATCACTGGGTACCATGAGTTTATCATGGCCGAATCCAACATTTACAAAGGCGTTCACAAACGTCGAGGCAAGGTTTTGCCGGGCAGAGTCCACGTTAGCAGTGGCCCGAGAGTTTTCAAAGTGGGTCTTGTAAATATCATTGGGAGTTTTGGCGTCGTAAACATCCAAATCGTGAGCCAGTTTGATGAAATGTTCCGAGAGCTGGGCGTTGGCAAGACATTTTTGCACCTCTGGGTCACTCTCTTCCTGGGGCAAGACCAACTGCTGTCGCGCCAGGAGGAAGGCCAACTGTTTCTTCTCGGCAGCTAACTTACTCCCATCAAAATCTTCCTGGACCAGGTCCATATTACCCATACGGATCGCCAACGGTAATGATTGGGCCGGTTGGCCAAATTTACGGTACAAGGTACGTACGGTAGTGAGGAATTGGGCATCGTCCGGCGGGGCTAGCAAATTAACACAGCTCAGCATGTACAAGCACACCCGACGGTATGTATCTTGATCGATAAAGTCCACGATACGCTCGATGGATTCCAATTCCGACAGGAGATCCACGGCATCGTGGTCAGCATTATGTTTTAAACAAAATGGTACCAACTTCAACGCCAAGGTCAACAATTCCTCGGTAGACTGGTCCCCTTCGTCCATACGGTAGTTGTACTCTTGCCCGATTTCGGCGCACAAATGACGAACGTACTCGTGCCCCCATGAGGCAATCTCTGCTTCCTCCGTGGAACCCAACAGCCGATATTTTAAACAGTCCCGACGGGTTCCGTCGGCGTAGGTCATACCCAACACCGACAAAATATCCGCCAACGCGATCTTGTACTTACCCGCTGGCCAACTGTCGTACAATTGGACCAGAGTATCGTAATGGGGACGAAGAAATTTTAGCGGTTTGGGTACTGACGTCATGGAGCTCGTGGAATTGCGGATGGTGGTACGTAGCGACTCCAACGCTGGGCCGTAAAGACCGGTATCTGATTCCTTGAGGCGTTCGACAAGCATTTCTAGTTCTGCCACCAAATGTTGATCCTCTTCAGACTATCATGCCATGTCATAATATAAATTGGAATAAATGTTAGTATGACTTGCATATAAAAAACTACGAGTAGGGTATGAAAATCGTAAAAGTTTCGCAACATAACCACTAGTACGCGATTTGATGCAAGTTAGATCTTTGTGGCTATGCTGTCGAATCGATCCGTCCCGAGATTACCAATGTGTAACCAAAGGATGGAGTTGAAAGACGTATCCTGGTCACCTAATGTTGACAGATTGCTACAAAACTTGGCCAATCAGTACCGTTAGTGGGTATACTTACCAATTCTTCTTCGTTTTTATTCTTTTTTTGATTTTTGGCGGACCGTTCAGCGGCATTCTTAGAGGTGGGAACATCTTTAGAGTCTACTGGTTTCCCAGTGACGGACGATTCCTTTGGGGCGGGAGCCATGGTTAAGGAAACCCGATACCTCTAGAAAAAAAATAAAAGATGAAAAGAAAAGGAAAAAGGGGATGAAAATACGATGAAAACAGACTAGGGCAGGACAGTGCGGATGTAAACAATGTATAAACAGAAAAATAAAGGATGTGGTGTAGTATCCGTTACAAATTAACCGAAAGAAAGAGTTACAGGTAGATGACAACGAATGAACAGCAAAGAGAAGTGGGAAAGAAATAAGCACAGCCAAGCAAGCGAATGCCAATCAAAACTCCTGACCCGCTGCGTAAGTTTTCGCGACTGGGATTTAAATGCCCATCCGTTAATGTAAGCGAGGATGTCTGCCAATATCACCACTGATGCCAGTGGGAAGTTAAAATGGATTCGATTCTGGCGTTATGGGAACAGTTTTTTTCACTTTAAGTTGGATAAGCACATGCAGATACACATAATGTATACATATCTCATTACATACGAGTGTAAGGAACCATCCAATCTTTAGCTTACTCCAAGGCGGTAATCCTACATGAATGCTGATAGCTTAATAGAGGTGATCATGTTCCAGTTAAGTTGGGGGAGGTTTAGTAAATGTTTAACATACCATAAAAACAGCCCATAGGAACCGAACAGGACAACCCCAATATCAGGTCATCCCCCTACTTATTAATCTCACAGCAGGCAAACAATATCAAACACATAAACACTGCCTGTTAGTCAACATAGGTATGTCGCCCTGAGTCCTCAGCCCACACCATTTCCGGCCAACAAAGGCTGTATGATCCCCGACATCCGCATGGAACCCGTCAAACAAGGATAATGTATAATTTTACCCCGGTATTACACATTGGTTCGCTATAGAAGGTCGAACAAGGGTTCACAGTGGCCTTTATAATCGTGGCCAAAGACCAGTCCCAGTCGAACCCTATTCTCTCGGGTCCCCGCACTTATATATTCCCCGGCCTGAACCCATCACTGGTGGCCTCATCTTTTTTCCTTGTTTTTTATCTCGAGTTAACAACAGTAGTACTTTTTCCTCTTTGTTATTTCTCTCCTTCTCCTTTAAAATAAATTGCCTTGATTGATTGCAGTCATTCTTTTTTTTCATCTAACCCACATCTCCCTTTGTTTTATCTAGTGCTGCAAGAACGCCATGGTGGCCATTCGCGAGTACCGCATCGTCAATAACTGCACAGTGGAGGAATACCAAGTGGCACAGCTCTACGCCGTAGCCCAGGCCTCCAAGAACGAAACTGGTGGCGGTGAAGGGGTCGAAGTCCTCAAGAACGAACCGTACGAGAACGAAATGGGTAAAGGCCAATACACTTATAAAATTTACCATCTTGCATCGTAAGTATCTTTTTTTCTCTTCTTTCCAAGTATATACGTTGAGTTAATGCGTGACCGCCTAGTTACCTCCCCCCTCGAGAGGTGACACATTCTAACGTTCTGATGGACAGAGTATATTAGTAGCGAAGGAATGGATGAGTTGTTTTTCGGTAACCCAAATTTTATAAACGGGTTTAACTTGGAATGTGGACTTTTATTTTCTCGGACATGGGTAGTAAAAGTGGAAGGAGATGTACATCACCACATAAGGGTTGTAATGGCCGGATGCAAGTAGTGAGTATACCTCTCGTTCTCTACCACTAGTGCCCTTCCCAGAGGATTGCATACCATCCTTTTCCTGTGGTACACACCAAATACCACCTCTAGGCTGCATAGCATTTTTTACGGCTAGGACAAACCATTTTTCCCTCCTGAAACACTTGCTAATATCGCCCGTTTGAAATCAATGGCATTTTCTCGTTCTTGACTATTGGCGGTGATATGATAAAAACAGTAAGCTACCGTCGTACATTAGCAAACTGGCCCCAGCCAGCTCGCTGCTCTTGTATGAAGAAGCCTGGAATGGCTATCCGTACTGCAAAACCGTACTTACTAACCCATTTATGGGCAAGAATTTCAAGATTATCTATGAAACTCTTCACGTAGGCGACGACCGCGGCCAAAAGGAAAACGCCCTTGATGCTCCCCCTGAGGTACTCAAGCAACGGAAGGTAGTGCCCATTGATATTGCCAACGACAAGGTAGACAAGTACAAGGCGGACGAAGATCCTACGTTGTTCAAGTCTGAAAAGTCCAACCGTGGCCCCCTGCAGGGTAATTGGATTGACACCGCCGAGCCGGTCATGACGTGTTATAAATTGGTGACAGCGGAATTCGTGTGGTTCGGTATGCAAACCTTAGTGGAAAGCTTTATCCACAAGGTGGTGCACCAACTGTTTACCAACTTTCACCGCCAACTGTTTTGCTGGACTGACCAGTGGTACGGTATGACAATCGAAGACATTCGCGCATTGGAAGCCAAGACGGCCACGGAGTTGGAGGAACTCCGTAAACAAGAAGCCAAGGAAAACGACACGGTGACCGCCTAATCAGTTCAAAGACGGAATACCGCTAATGAGTGGTTGGGCTACGCATTATATCTTTGAAGTCGCCAACGTGTGCTATTCCCTCGCCTTTTTTTGATACTTTGACTAGACTTGGAGCACGGGCG
Organism: Dispira simplex; assembly: GCA_027478255.1. Taxonomy (NCBI): domain Eukaryota; kingdom Fungi; phylum Kickxellomycota; class Dimargaritomycetes; order Dimargaritales; family Dimargaritaceae; genus Dispira; species Dispira simplex. The sequence continues at coordinate 4,454 of JAOPJG010000923.1, read as the reverse complement.
CTGTGGCCTACGCTTGAGAACTATCGCCACTGTGACAAACATGGATCAGAACGGACTTTTAACCTTATTTTTACCATTGACGGAAGTGGAAAACAAGTGTTTTTGTACAAACCTCTTCCCATTCCACGTGTTTAGACCTTTGCCCGTGCATGTTTCGTGGTATCACTGATCATTATTTATGTATCCTCCAGTTGTGCTTTTACATTTTTTTTGGCTGTCATCTTCTTATTTTTGTTCGGATGTCGCTCGGTATAAACGTCCGCCAATTTTCGCTGTTGCTATTCCCTTTTTCGTTTTACATTCTGTGATTGTGTTGTACGTTGTTGTCGTACCCATAACCAAGTCTGGTTTCCCTTCTTTGGTACCTCGATTAGTTTCTGTCTTGAGCCTTTTGTGGTTTTACTTTACCACTATCATAAATCCCATATCCGACAATTTTACATAGTTTATTGATCTCAGAGATTAGCAGATATTGGATTGACAACTGTGATCTTTGAAGAAAACAATTTGGCTGAAACACTAATGTAGAAAACCAGAGGATAATAGTAGGATGCTGCCACCCAATAGGGACAGCAGCAACAGACGATAATGATAGCTAGGGAAAAACAACATACTCGGGTTAAGGGAGGGGGAATAGTACGTTAAAATCCGTATGATTTAGCCCGTTCGGCTTCCTTGGCCACACAGGCAGCAAAACGGGGCAAGTTCTCCAGGGCCTGGACCAACTTTAACACGGGTTGGGCTTGTTCAAGAAACTCATCTGCAAAACCCGTCAGCTTAAGGCATTGCCAACCGGCATAAGCCGCAAAGTCCACCCACACCGGCTGGTCCCCGAAATAAAACGCCTGGCTGAAGGGATTCTTGTCCAGAATAGAACCGTGCTTTTCCAATAATTGGCGAACCCTTCGTTTCATACGGGCGATTTTTTCCTCCTTGTGGGTTTCGCTATCAAACACCAAGACCAGACATGCGTCCACTACGTCTTCCCACTGGGACACATATGCCTCCTGCAACGCTTCCGTCTGTTTGATAAGACGCTGTGCCTCGGTAGAGGTAACCGAGGCATCCTCTGTTTCCACCTCTTCCTCCTTGGGATGGTACAAACCCAACGTCTGGGCAAGGTAACGTTCAATTGCTCGGCTTTCACTCAGTACGAACGGTTCTTCGGTCTGCGGGTTGGCTTCGTGTAACACGGGGAGACGGTCAAAGGGAATATCTTCGCGCTGGAGAGGCCACTCGGTGATAAACTCAGGGGTCCACGTTGCGCCAGCATAGTCCAACATCAGGAAAGAGGCAGTGGCTCGTCCCACCGTCGGGAAGTAAAGAATGCGATAGGTGGAGGTATTCATCGTGTGAGAGTGGTACCAAATACGGAATATCGGAAAGGTAAAGAAAGGGAAGTTGTACCAATAGTTTTGGTTAAACAAGAGTAAGTGACTAGTGGCGAGTAGCAGTGAATAGGTGCGATATCAGCTAGCAAAGTGGGTTGTAGAGTAGTTACAACTGCTGGCACACCGTCCCCTTTTTATATTGTTGAAAATAGGTATGCACTGTTTGGCCTACCAAAAACTGGGAAATTATGAGTTATCCTCGCAAAGCAGCTGTTGTAAATGACCTGACAATCATTGTGAACAGAGATACATTTACAGCCATAGCAATTTTTTGGAACAAGAAAAGGTTGGTGATTCCGACCGGCCCTAACCGCCCTCCTCGTAAATTTTCTCAGTATTTTTTCCGCTATGGCTCATTCTATGCAGTATCTCGGCCCTTTGTGAAACCCGGTTACCCAACTAACCGAAAACTTGTAAAACCCCGTTCGTATTCTCTTTCCATATGTGTAGTATTAGTCGGGATATACGGTAAATTCGAAATCCGGAATGCGGATGTCATATTCTCCGAGTAGTGAATCTGCAGCAGCGGGTCAGCGCGCCGGATCCGACGGTCCTTATTTTTACTGAGTTTGTGGGCCTTTCGGCTTTTGGATAAACGCCGGTGCCGATAATAAAAGGACCCATATACACCTAGGGAATAAAATCCGATGGGAAAATCCTCACACTTTCCTCATTAGTTTTCTACGCACTATTTCAGTCTTGAACAAATACTTGCAGTATTCCCAGTTTTTTTTAATTGATGTGGCATAGGAACAAGTCGTCGTAATGCTCTTGACGAGTGCGATAATAAATTGGGATAGTAAAAATTAGTGGCGGAGTAACCAAAAATTGACGTTGTTAATATTTGGCTTCTCTGGCTCTGGTTACATTATATATCATGTGACTCATCACTCCGTAACTATGAGGTATATAATTCACTGATGGCTCTCTCTCTTCTTTTTCAGAGGTGCTGCTTACAGTATTGTCCACCCTGGTTTACACTCTGTTTACATGCCTTATGCATATCCTATCTTGTTTACCCACTATGTTGTTTATCCATTGTTTATTAAAGGCTACTATTTACCCACACCTTAACAGACATAATTGAAAATAAGTTGAGTAGTAGATGTAAATTCCTGTGTGGAACTGACCCTTCTTATGGCTGCAGAAGATGTTTGCTAATGAAAAATTATTACCATCTTATTCTCACTATTCTGTATGACCTGATGTTCCTTTATTTTAATGAAGACTTCACCCACACCATTCCCTTTTGGTGGACTGTGATTTTAGCTGAAATTCGCCACAGCTATTTATGCAGATGTACATATTTTATACTTCATTGACTGATTTTTCTTTTGGTATACACGAACTGTTGATATTCTGGATTAACTTAGGCTTAAATGAATGTATAAGCAATGGAAAGGGATATGTAAAACTACCAAGCATGGAGTCCAGGCGTTAAATTCATCAAGGAACATTAAAATAGTAAGGTATAAATAGAAATCGTCAAGATTTGGGTAAACAGATAGCCTTTAATAAGTTAAGGGTAAATGCTAATCTTGGGTAAACAACGGGCATGCGAGGATGCATGTAAACAGAGTGTGACCCAAATCTCTTCTCAGAGATATGGGTGATTTTTCTCCGTCTATATAGCAATTTGGAGCAAAAAATGTACCAACGACAACATAACCAATAGGATTTTGTGAGAGATCCATTCAACTTCGGCGGATTTATCCCTATATAGTCGAAAAAGATCACCCATATGAGGAGAGAGATATGAGAAGAGAGAGAAAGAACCGGTGAGTGGGGGCTCAATGGATGAACTATATCCCATTGAGGGCATATGCAAGAGGTAAGATATGTGATGTAGGCTGTGGCCAGAGACGGAGAGCAGCCGAATATTAACAGAAATAATAAAATAATAGGTGAGTAACCTCCACAAATATCCTAAGAAATAAATTTCTCTGACCACGAAAAGGAGACTATTTTTATTTAAGTCTTATAAAAGATAAAAGGGAAGGAAAAGAAAAGTAAGAAAACCCCGTCATTCCACGAGTAGCACTGGGGTGGGTATTCATTAGTCTGGAATAAATGATATGAATGAGGAGAACCAAAAACAGAGAATACAAAAATACCAATACTGATCTTTACGACCCCGGTAGTACGTCTGGAGTATTTAAACTGATACCGATAGTTGTTTGGGCTATAGGTACGCGTTAGCTGGAAAACTTATTACAAAGTAACAACCAGCCAACAATGTAGGACGTCAACTGCACTAACGTTTTAAGTGTTCGCCCACTCGAGGGGTTTTCGACTACTAGTAAGTGTGCTATCTGGAACAATGGGGGGGGGGGTCGAGACTTCCACAGGGGACAATGAGGTAGGGCCTCCTACATTGCCAATGTTTCGTACTTCTGGAGTGTTATTCATGATAACAACTTCGTACATTAACCAACCTTCAGTTACTTTAGAATCAATACCCTCAAGGTGTTTTATAGAAAAGTCGACTTCGTTATAAATCAATAGGGTACGACTCTCACGCTCCGAAAATAGCGTGGATGAGTACTGCTCACATGTCACATAATTATCATCAATTGACGCGTAGGAAATAATGCGAAAGATTGCATGACTCTCCAAGATGGTGGACTTACCCTTAGAACAGATTGTTAAAATGGGTGGTTCAACCAAGGTGAACAATTCATTGTATGGAATTTCGACACCATCTGACGATTCTGAACGGTGCGTCCCCTTGGTGGCATCTTTTATATTAGCGTATTCCGGATGAAGATTTCTAGTGTGAGCGTAGAGCTTACTGCAGAAGGTAAGTTCATCACTCTTTTCTGTGCAATACTCAGCGAAGACCGGAGAGAGGGTGGTCACAGCAATGAATACCATTAGAAACTGCATCTTGTTTTAGGAAAAGCACAGCCGTTGGATATCGAGAGTGAGAGAGAGCTTGAAATACAAAGTCGGAGGGGGGGGATGTTCGAGAAATACGGCAACTTGGTGGAGTCAGTGACAACGGGGGCAGAGTCAAATGATGAGCAGCACAGATATCGAGTATCACGAATGAGCTATTGAAAA
>JAOPJG010000922.1:0-15120 GCA_027478255.1 Dispira simplex | reverse complement strand
ATGGTAAGGGAAGTGAGTGACCTCGGATGTTATTACATTGTAACGAAATCCAGCAGGATCTCACAGAATAATAATAAACTTAACGAGTAGGTTAGTGTCTAAAATATTTATTTGTTTAACACATGAGGAAACCAATCCAGTCAGGGGGAAAGCCCTCCATTTAACTGATTTCTTCGGAGCAGCGGCTTGCGAAATCGTATAGATCCTGATATGGGATGAATGGTCCTTTCCGAATGGTGCCCGTTCGATTGGCTTGGTAAGAACTGGCAGCTTGCGCTGGAAGGTTCCTTTCCTGGCATTCGAATGACGAGGTAGAGTGGTGGGGCCTGAATCAGCCTTGATCCGGCTAGGTTGGCAATCCATTGGATCCGTTGACTACAGGTGGCCCGTAGGTCGGCTCCATCTAGGGATCGACCCTTTCCTGGCCTCTTCCGTCTGGCAATGAAGAGAAATGGTTCTCCGCCTCACCGGGAGGAAGTGGGGACCTCACGGTGGGCTCTCTTCCTCGAATCTGTTGCAATATTATTCCCCAGCTTTCAGTTCAATGCAATTATTTTGGTAGTAGGAATTGCTGACCCTAGTATTGTCAGTATTGAACAGGGTATGAACAACATCAGTTCTATTAAAGAACACGGCCAGTAAAACTTATTGTACCCTTAAGGCCTACCGTGGCTGAGCAGGGATGCAGTCACATTAACCTTGGTACTCTAACATCCACACCTTGCAGCCAGTGCCAGTCTGGGGGTGATTAACATAAGCCCATGTTTTGCCACATATCACGATATAATACACGAGAGAGCTGGTCAGTTTCTGAATCTGTTCAAAGAAATTGAGTAATGATTTTTTACGGTTATTCCAGAACCCCGATATCAGGGAATGGGGAACTCAATGGCTAAGATGTGAACAATACTACAACCTATCGTGAAAGACATTCCAAACATCCTCTCACAAAAATTTTCACCTCCTGCACAAGCACTCTTAGGGTAACCGACAGGCCTTCTGTAACTCGTCATTCATTGATGTCACTCTGATATTTGGAAGTCTTGCTGGAAGGACATCCTTTATGGTGCTCATATTCGAATGACAAATGGTCAAACTCAGCCTTAGTGAACTTATGGCACATTGTACTACACAAAGGACAACCTCCTGTGTGAGGGTGCTGTATAGATGGACTTCGGTTCGGTTTTTGGCTGAATTGAAAAAGTAGCCGAATGTGGGAACGCATTACGGCTGGGGGTAATGGGACACTGTGACATGGGCAATTCTGACATGATAAGGTACTTTTATATTAGGATAACTCAATGAAAACAAAAGATTGGTTACCTATTTCTTCCACAATGAAGGATACTTGAGCTATACCAATATTTTTGGAGTAATATATTAATCGGTTTATGTAAAAAAAAAGATCGAGAACTACACCGGGATTACCCACCATTAGATCACACTTAGCTGGTCGGTCCGGTAGGTCCAATACGCCTTCCGAACCGGGTCTAACTCCTCCAAATGGACACATAGCCGTTGGACCTCATCTCGGGACTGTTTGGCTAAATCTGGTGCTGTGATGATACCATCCAACACTCTGACCACCTCATCAGAGTGTTGTACTTTATAGGTGTGGATATCAACCAACATTTCCCAGTAAAATCGGGATCCTATCAAAGATGGTTGAGATTCGTTTGAAACTTCTGCCTCGCCTTCCGAAGCGATATCGTCCCCCTTGATAGCATTATTGAGTTGGGTTTCGACAGCCAACCATTCGTTAGTAGTCCCGAACTGTTCCAACATCCCGCGGTAGTACACCCAGGAACTCTCGTTACTAGGCGCCAGTAAAATCCTACTCCAGGCAAACTCAAGTTCCCGAACGAGGGTGGGTTGATCCAAGGTGACCGTGGAGGCTCGCGTTACCACAAAGAAACGCTGGTTCCACACCGAATTATTCCTTACGTCGACCTCGAGCATTTTTTCAATGAATTCTAATTCACCTTCCCACAAATCAAAGGCCACCAACAACCACTGCCGGTAAGCCCAGGCGTGAAAATTTTTACTGTCTTCTTTAAAAATAGATTCTAGAAACCCGAATTCCCCTTTGGGGTCACCTAACAAAGTCATGATTTCCCGTCGGTGATGCCACAGCTGATACGTTTTGGGGTTACACAGAGCAAACTCATTTAGAAAGCCTAGTTCTTCGTGTAGGTCAAGTTTCAATGTTTTCAAAAGGTCTAGTCGGTAGGCCCAGGCTGTGTAGTGACCGGGGTTTAACCAGATAATTTCCTCGGTCAATTCTAACGCTCGGGCGCTTTTCTCGTTGGACCGAACAATCGCCCGGAAATAACACATGGCCTCGGCATCTAAGATTGGTATCATTGGTCAACGATTTGGAAGCTTTAGTATGTGAACCACTGGTGTTTTCCATCTAATGAACAACGTATTCGTCGACATTGTTGGTGACAAGAACGTTTGAAATCCTAACTACACCCTCCCCCTTTCTCGTATGGATAGAAAGCGATGGGCCACGCTAGTTGGTTTCAACAAGAATGTGAAAAAGATTAGTAACTTACATTCTTTGGTGTAGGCAATAGGGGTAATCGGATTAGGACCGTCGTTCTGGGCGATAGGCACCACATCTTGCCATTCCTTGCGTTCGGATAGAGGAACGTAAATATCGTCGTCTTCCATATTTGCTTATAAAACTTGGAAAAAAAATAATACAATAAGGCTTAACTTGTTTATACATAAATGGAGAAAATAAAAAGAAGTGGGTAATTTTTTTAGACTATATATAGAAAAATCCGCCAGCATATAGGTCTGCTGCTAAACCCTATTGGTTAAATTTATAACTGGTACATTTTTTCTCCGAATCTCTATATAGTTGAAAAAAAATCACCCAAGTGAATAAAAGAACTTGAGAGCATATCAAGGGTTTAAGGAGTGGACGGGAAATAATCCTCACTCCAGCTTAGGTTTCGCCATCCAAGTAAAAAATAAACCCCCTCACAGGAATCCCAGTCACCACCACTCTCCTTAACACCAAGTAAGCAAAAATGACCAACAGACTGTAAATAATTCTGGTATGAATTAAGTGGATATATATCCCCCTTTACTTCACCTATTATCAATTTCACTCTACAATAACGCACTTGTACAATTCTCTTTGCTGCTGCTACACATTTGCGTTGTGATGAAAACACGATTTGTGGTACCACGCACAGGTGGTTTTGCGTCGATAAGTGGAGAGTATACACAGCAAAGAATAAAGCAGCAGAAACACATAATAATACGTATTAGTAGTTTACAATAGAATATCCTGACAACAATCAATGTATGACATAACAGAGCAATACCAATGCTTTTTAGTTAGTGACAAATACACAAAAAAAATACTTACCTAACAATTCCCCTTGCAGAATCACCCGAAGAGTATGACCCTGCCCTCGGAATTGAAATATTCTAATGCCCTCACTACACCTCCTCAGAAGGAGAGTTCATTGGACAACCATTTGTGGAAAGTGGTGACAACCACTTTGGAAAAATTATACGAAGCCCAAAGGCATTTAGAACTCACGCTGACGCTTGGTAGGGGGCTGCAGCTTATCAGACATCCTGGTTAAGCCCCACCGGAATCTCTCGGAGATCTCGTCATTATTACGGAGGCCGAAGAGAAAGCATCGAATATTGGGAACAACAGCAACATCTCAGTTCCAGAGATGAACAGAAGGGGGTCCACTGACCACGGACTTCAAACACTTACATGCAGATCGTTATGGAGTACGTCATATACGTAATTGATAATCTCCAAATCTGACTTACTGCGCTTGTGTTGGTGTTGGTGTGGTGTGAACCCCTGATAACTGACGAAAAGGAATTAACGATGGGTCACAACCTTCACCCAGGATTAAATATATAACACAAAACAGCAAGAAGAGTGTTAGAAATTGAAATATTTAAACGAAGAATATAACCAATAGCTTGACAGATTAAAAATAGGCTGAATATAAAAACCGAATGAATTCAGTGACAGAAGAGAAATTTAAGGTAATCAGAACCAACGATGTCTACTATTGTAATAGAAATGAGATTAAAATCAGAATCTACTACTATACGAGCAGAACCTCGGAAACAGAATAAATTAAAATCCCAATGAGTTGGGTGCTCGGAGTTACAGAAAACAAAACAATAAACATCACTTACCTTTGGCGGAATCAAAATCTGAAACTATATAAACATAAAAATTAAACGCAAGAGAAAAGTATACCGAAAACTGTATCCTTAATATACCAAGGACACCAAACCCCTTAAACACCAGCATCATTTAACCGGGTTTAAATACCAATATAAATTCATCAGAGATACTGACGTCAGAAAGAAAATGAAACTAATCTAATCAAGCACCGAAAATTATAGTTGGTTTCACCGATGAAAGCTTGATTTTTACTGACATCACCTTTTAAGCAGCCTCTCAAACTAGTATCCCATCACATCAGTAGTACTGCAGTACAGATGGAAGGTGTCCACCACAAAGCCTAAACGAAGAAGTTGTTTAATGAGCCATGTCTGGGCTCCCTATTTTTCCCCCGTTTAGGTGGGTAAGGGCATGATGATTGTTATACGGCAAAACATTGCCACCCGAACGAGTGGAACAATGCGCTGATCAATAGGTCGATCAGCCTAACTAGAGGTAGCTAGCCTCTCCCTTCAATGGTATATAACTGTTGAAGCAAGAATTATTTTTTATCAACTATCATCATCTATTTTATTTACTATTCCTATATCTTAAACGAAATAAAGTTGGTCTTATCAGGTTGAAGTACCTCTGACTAATCGTGCGAATATCGCATCGTGTGGTATCGTTATATCACTCAGCTCCCTGGCGTGTGTGTCAAGTTACCTACTGTGATCCCAACATAGTAACTATACACAGCAGTGTCAAACCACGGTGTGAGGCTAGACCTTATCGTAGACACAGACGTTGTATCGAGTATACGTTGTGTACGGGGATAGCACACTTCGCATCTAGTGAAGGCTGCTACCTAGCGATTGATCACTAGAGTTCTAGAGTGATATCCGACCTCAGGGGAACACACTTCGCACCTAGTGAGGGCTGCTGCCTAAAAATTGAGCACTAATGTTGTAATGCGAAAGCCATCCATCCATCCACTGTATGAATCTGTGGGTATGACTGTTCACCATAATCGAGTTATGACTGTTATGTGTGTGTTATGATCTTTTACCTTATTTATTATCAGCCTCTCATTGTCATTCTTATAACGTTTATAAATTGTTACGAAAAAGGAAACACTCATGGATGCTCGAGTTCCCGATCGAGACAGGACTCGAAACTTAGTGGTTACCCCAGCCTATCCCCCATCGGACCCAGAAACCCCTTTCCACGAAGAATATTCTTGGTCGGAGTTAAACACGGGTATGGCCACTAACAGAAGGGTCCACGCAAAGTCAGTTACATGTAACAGTCCATCAAATACTTTTTGTACATGCTCATAAATTTCGCCACAAAGGCCTCAAGGTGAAAAATGGCCTTTTGACCAGTACACAGCCGATGTTCATAAAATGCCGCTTGTTCTACGATACTCCGTTTAAGCAATTCATCAACCTGTTCCGCGAGTTCAAATGCCAACGTCTGCAAAATTGTTGTGGCCGGAATACAATGGGTGAGTAATTCGTACAACTGCCCACGTACACGGAGTAAATTAGCGGGGGATTGTTCCTGCAACATGGTGTGAGCCACAGCCTTTATAAATACCTGCCAATCCGCCTGTGCCACTTTTTGGTCAGTGGTAAAGGGATATTGTTGGACGCGACAAGTTTCCAACATTAAAACTGCCCGACGTAGGTTACGTTCCGAAGCCGTACTAATACGTTCCGCTAGCGCCGGAGGTAGTTGCAAGCTTTCCTTTTTAGCCACACTGTTCAACACCTGAATGATTTCCTCATCGGTAGGTGCCGCCACTCGTAACGCCAGACACCGACTACGGATGGGTGTAATTATCTTACTAGTGGTATTACAGCACAGAATAATACGAATGTTTCCCATATATTTTTCCATGGTACGGCGTAGAGCATGTTGGGCATCTTTGGACAGGGCACCAGCTTCGTTAATCACTACCACTTTAAACCGACGTTGCGCATGGGAATCTACCTGTTGCGTTTGGGCCACTTCCTTGAGCATGTCCTGAATCACTACCCGATCGTAGATGCCCACATCACTAGGGTTTAGTTCCAAGTGATAATTGCTGGTTACCAAGTTCAGTTCCAGTTTACGACCTGTCGGAGTTTCGAAATTGCGGAGATCGATCTTGAGTTTCTCCACTCCCGGACCGTATAACTCCCGAAGAATGGCCATAATGCGTGTTTTCTTGCCCGCTCCTGAGGGGCCGTACACGAGAAGATGAGGGAAATCATCTGATGCCGTCTGGTGGGGTTAATGGAACGTACAAGATACCGGAGATTATTGACAGGAGCCGAGTAGAATATCATCCATAACACCAAAAGAAAGGTTACAGCATAGATAACGGTTAATGAAACGACATGAATACTCGGAAAACGGAGTTAAAGACGTACGGTATAAAAATATATAGCCAGTGTATACTGAATTGGCTCTTGTATTCTATTCGTTAATGCCGAATCACTCATATCGTATCTGCCGCCACGTAAGGAAGATCTATGGGGAATTCCAAGATTCAATATTTGGTTAATGGGTAGGTATTCTCCATAGGGGATAGATAAACCTAGATTACCACTATTAACAAAAAAACCAGTAAAATTTTGAGGAATGTTACCTACCAATTTGGACAAGTTTTTGGATAGGTTGGGATGGTAGCTGAGCTTTTCCAGACTCAGTGGCCGGTATTTGTCCACCCACAAACTCATACCACCCGCTTAGAAACCAAAAATTAGTAAAGTATATATAAATGTAAGAAAATAATAAGCCAATCGTACGAGTACAAATGAAAAACGAACTGTAAAAAGATAAAAAGGTCAACACAAAAAAAAAAGTAAAGGCACATTCGAAACATACACAAAGTGAATATTTAGAGATTTTGAAAAGGGGTAATGTAAACAACGACTCATAGCAGTGACTATACTCATCACGTGGGGTGACGATTCGGCGTTACTACTGTACAAGTTGCAATGAAAAAGAATTTTCGCCCAGTCAAGAATATTAAGTTTGCAGTGAGTAGCCAACACATTTGCGTTGTGATGAAAACACGGTTTGTGGTACCACGGCACAAGTGGTTGTGCGTCGATGAGTGGAGAGTATACACAGCAACGAATAAAACAGCAGAAACACAGAATAATACGTATTAGTAGTTTACAATAGAATATCCTGACAACAATCAATGTATGACATAACAGAGCAATACCAGTGCTTTTTTAGCTGATGGCACACACATCACCAGTTACCTACCTAACAATTCCCCTTGCAAAATCACCCGAAGAGTATGATCCTGCCCTCAGAATTGAAGCATCCTGATTCTCTCACTACACCTCCTCAGAAGAAGGAGAGTTCATCAGACAACTATTTATGGAAAGTGGCGACAACCACTTCGGAAAATTATGGAAAGCCCGAAGGCATTTAGAACTCACGCCGATACTTGGTAGGGGGTTACAGCTTATCAGTCAACCTGGTTAAGCCCCACCGGAATCTCTCGGAGATCTCGTCATTATTACGGAGGCTGAAGAGAAAGCGTCGAAAATTGGGAACAGCGACAACGTCTCAATTCCAGAGATGAACAGAAGGGGGTCCACCAATTATAGACTTCAAACACTTACATGCAGATCGTTATGGAGTACGTCATATATGTAATTGATAATCTCCAAATCTGACTTACTGCGCTTGTGTTGGGGTGGTGTGAACCCCTGGTAACTGACGTGAAGGGATTAACGATGGGTCACAATCTTCGTCCATGATTAAAGATATAACACAAAACCGCAAGAAGAGTGTTAGAAATTGAATTACTGAAATGAAGAATATAACCAATAATCCAATGGGTTAAAAATAAGCTGAATATCAAAACCTAATGAATTCAGTGACAGTAGTAAAATTTAAGGTAATCGGAACCAATGATATCTACTATTGTAATATAAATGAGATTAAAATCAGAATCTACTACTATACGAACAGAGCCTCGGAAACAGAATAAATTAAAATCCCAATGAGTTGGGTGCTCGGAGTTACAGAAAAAAACAATAAACATCACTTACCTTATGCAGAATCAAAATCGGAATATTTTAATGGAAAAAATTAAATTTAAGAGAAAAGTATACCGAAAACTTTATTCTTAATATACCAAGGATTCCAAACCCACTTAAACACCAGCATCATTTAACTAGGTTTAAATACCGATATAAATTCATTAGAAATACTGCCATCAGAAAAACATATTCTGAAACTAATCCAGTCAAGCACTGAAAATCATAGTCAGTTTCACCAATGGAAGCTTGATTATTACTGATATCACCTTTTAATCAGTCTCTCAAACTAGTATCCCATCACATCAGTAGTACTGCAGTACAGATGGAAGGTGTCCACCACAAAGCCTAAACGAAGAAGAAGAATTTATTGTTTAATGAGCCATGACAGGGCTCCCTATTTTCCCCCGTTTAGGTGGGTAGGGGCATGATAATATTGTGGCTTGTGCATAGGGATTGAAGGAAAAAAAAACTATCTCCATGACACCTGGGCACTTCCGTGGGAAAATTATATTAAAAGAAAACACAAACCACCAGTGAGTTCTAGCAAACCACATCTGTATGCTTTCGATAGTCATACTACATTGGTTTCCATTTTATGGTGATTGTGCTGGTGTGAGACTCTGGGTCCATGATGAGTGGCCCAGGAATTTCACCCATACTGCGTCCATAAAGCCTGCAACTGCCTTTGCCTCCTTTAATCATTACAGATTGGAAGCTGACAAAGACTCTATCAGTTAGGTTTTTCAAGGTTAGGAATACCTTTGGGGGTGGTATTGCCCACCATGGGATATCCATGTAGATACAGAACATTACGTGTTCATGTATTAATGGGTTATTGCAGTAGTGGCATTCGTTGTGGTAGAGTAGCATTGCTCCTATCACCCAGTGAATTATGGGGTTTCTTGTTTCCCTGCTTAGGGGGAATATGAAAGGCCAGTTTTTGCATTGGGTTAGAGATAACAGGAAAATAGAGTTGATATCAAATGACATGGCTACTGTTCTCTAATGCTTTAACTTTTCCCCAAAGGGATGAACCACGTCGAATGCCACGAGCAGAAATATATAGTTGCATTTTTTTTTCTTGAATGACATAATACTATATTATCATCAAAAACCACATAACCACAGTATGTCTTCCCATGAACACCAAAAAAAATGACATTTGGGAAAGGTGGCCGGTTGGTTGGTCGTGAATATTTTTTATATATAAGTGCAGTGGCTATAAATGTCAGATAGGCACCAAATAAAACCAATTCTAATTAGAAGAATGAGAACGTGAGATAGGGAGTAAGAAGGGAAGGGGGGAATAGAGAGAACATGTGTAAGAGTGTAGTGAAAAACGTGGTTAGTGGACGGAAGAAGTGTGAAACCTAACCAATGGAAAATACGTATTTTCGGGTCATCTGATTTACAATTACAAACGCCCTTTCGCTTTTAAAATATTAAGATAGAGATAAATGTTGATATAAAGAGGGAGGCCCGAAAATGGTATCGCATTGTAAAGATCCAATTTCGGAAACATCGATTTCCATAGGTATTACTAAAGTAATCGAATGTTTATTGATATTCGTATCGTTGCTAGCCGAAACTTTTCACTAGCGCTTTTGAAACGAAATTTTTATCAGCGAGCACTTTATTAATTTAGCGGTTCCCCCCAGCTAGTCTGAAGCAGCAGTAATTTCAGAAAGATGGGTTACAAATTACTGCTAATTTCGTCACACTTATACGATACCCTTCCAAATCATCACGACAGCTTATTCCATATTACCCAAAGCGGTAATAACCTGCTGGTAAAAGCGAATGCCTTCCAAGTAAGATTGAACGGTCACGTATTCATTATGATCATGAAGTAAAATCGGGGTATTACGCAATGGAGAAATACCAAAAGCGGGGATACCAAAAGGACGCACATAACGAGAATCCGTGGCAGCGGGGAAAATATCGGTATCTAGGGTAATGCTCACTTCTTTACCGGCGGCCTGGATGCACTCCCACCAGGGATTATTATCCAACGGGGTTAAATTTTTATCCTTGTAGCTTTGGATGATATCTAAATGGACGTCATTGGTATCGGCCACTTTTTGTAACCAGGCGTGAAATTGGACCAAGTCGACGGTAGGGCATACCCGTATATCAAAAGACGCTTCAGCACTTTCGGGAACAACGTTGACTTGTTTGCCACAATTAAGCATGGTAAGATTTACACTGGTAACGTCCCCCAGTCGTAGTTTAGTGTGGCCGTCTTCTTTGACATCGTGGAGAAGGCGATGCTCTTCTTTCGCACGGAAATCCAAAAGGGTATTGACCACGTTGAGAAGTTTAGGAATGGCGGTGTCGTTTATAAACTGACTACCGTGACCGGTGTTCCCATGGGCGGTGTAACGAATCCACCAGGGGGCTCTTTCCGCGTAAAATACCTTGTAGGCATCTTCGGGATTGGCAATACCTTCGTCAAGCATCACCCCAATCCGAAGGGCACGAAACGCCTCGTGATGTACGAATTTTTTCATACCGTCCTCACTTCCTGTTTCCTCGTCGGGTACAAACAACAAATGTACGGTACGTTCCAACTGGGTCACTCCCTTACGTTGTAGTTCCCGAATGGCTTCCAGGTAGCACATACCAACAATTTTCATATCCTGGGCTCCCCGTGCCACGATGCGGTCTTCTCCCGACTCTGGGTCCGGTACAATGGTGGCAGCAAACGGGTCATGGTCCCAAAACTCTTCATAAACGGGCACCACGTCGGTGTGGCTGTTGAGAGCCACCGTGGACAAGTCCGGGTTCTTGCCAGGCCAGGTGAGAACCACAATGGGCTTTCCTGGAACTAGAGTGTGGACTGTACTCTGCAGATCGAGTTCATCGCCTTGGGCCAACAGGAACTCGACGCAACTGACATAGTCGGGATGAGGTTGCACAGTCTTTATTTGCAAGTAGCGTTGGAAATTGCGAACAGAAGCGGGGAACTCGGTGGCCATGGTGTGCAGCGGAAAGTGGAACAGGTAGCGGGGGTTGATACGAGAAAGGACAAGGTGTGCAAGTGGTTCATGTAACGTAGGTTTACAATGAAGGGAAAGAAGAAACTAAGCCAATAGAGCAAATGAAGAAAACTACCAGTAGAGCACCATAAACTAGACTGTTGTGTAAAGAAACAACTGTAAACTACAAAGGGAAACTGCACTGTGCCCAAACCAAGAAACGAATGTAAAGGGGGTTTTTATACCCATATTTCCCTCCTTTTTAAAGACTTGGAATGTATGCAGACTCTGACGTGCAGATTTTACCTACCCACTGAGGACCAATATGCATTGATGTGTTTCTCAAGGGAAACAACCACCAATTAGTGAAATGAGAATCTGTTAAGGATTGGATAAACATTAGCCTTTAATAAACGGTGGATAAACGATATGCACAGGGTATATAAACAGAGTGTAAGCTAAGATAAAGTAAGCAATGGCTTCAGGAGAGAAGCTCTATGCTATCAGTGATAGCTTAATCAATTTGGCTAATTCGTAAACCTATTCCCATGAACTAGATGGCTTTCAAAGCCGGCTTGCGCTTTATTTTCGTCGTATATAAGTAGCCCTGTCCCCAGTGGATACCCTTTAGACCTTGTCAGCAAGTGATAATAATAAACTAATACTAATTTCGGGAGAGTATCAGGAATAGACTAATTTCAAATGTAATTCTAATGATATGAGATATTTGGTGAGGATATTGTTGTATAATAATAATAATAAGATCTGCTAGAACAATTCCTAGGGTGGGTCATGAATAGGTTTACCAATTAACCAGATTGATTATACTTCAAAGCTCGTCCTTCATATAATCTTGGTTAATCAGTAAACCTATTCCCATGAACGATTTGTCGATGACCGTAGGGAGTGCACATTGTTCTTTTGGCGGCCTATAGTAAAACTTATGGAAGGTGTCAGCACTTTTCCAGTTCGCCACCTTTAGGATAATATCCTCATCAAAGTCTAGGCTTTTAGCCTTGGTCGCTGATGCCGAACGGATAGAGTGTGGGGAGAATTGTTTGGTATTTATCCCTGCATCTTTCATAGTAGTAAGAAGCCAGTTCGCCAGGGTGTCCATGCTTGCGTTGGTGCCTCTTGCTGTAACGAAGAGGTGGTTAGTAACGGCATTTCGGTGTTTATATGCGCGTTTTACATATAATGCCAGGGTGCGGACTGGGCACAGATGTGTCTGGTCCGAAAGGCATTTTAGTGTAGCAGATTTATACGGTCCTTCTTTGACGTTAAATGCCGAGATCACCAGGAGTTCCGGTTGGTCAATGGAAGGGGAGAATTCGATATCTTCGATCAGGATGTGGCGCAGGTCACTGTGTGGTCTCCACGTGGTTGCCAGACAGAAGAGGGTCATTACTTCTCATGCCAGACCCGTAATGTTGAGTTCCTCATCAGGTTTTGTTTCCTTAGAGAAATAATCGAGCAGTAATTTAACATCCCAAACTGGTGGTTTAGATGTCCGTTTATGGGCCTGAGTTTTTGCACGTGTGTAGTAGCGCACTTGGACGTTATCAGTCAGGCTTGGTTGATTGGGGTAGCAGAGAACCCACGTTGATATAATGGCAGCCCGGTGTGCCTTGATTGTGTCAATACTCGCCTGTTTTTCATCCCCCAAGAATTCCAGGAACCTTAATAAGGTACCCGCTGAGGGTTGCAGACGATTAATTTGTTCCTTGTCACACCAGGAACCAAAGGTTTTCCATACTGATTTGTACTTTCTCAGCATGGTAGGGCGTAGTCCCTGGAGGATGGTGGAGATAGCCTGCGCTGGTATTTTTTGGTGTCCCAGGCATGCCCTGATATTTGCCATGCGATCAATGGTATCTCTGGTAGCAAGATCAGCCGCAGTTGTTGAATCACCATGTGTAGGAGTCAGGGCCACCATGGTTGATTGGGCCGAAGTGGGGTTATCAGTGTCAGTGATAATTGTTCCTGTTGGACCCGGTTCAGGACTTTGTTCATCTGGCTCCATGGTGAAAAGGCGTACCTGTTTACCTTTGGCCACCACTGGAGGAATGCATCACAACCTTTGGTGTTGGTTTCCGGGCCCCAGCTGTAAAAGTGTGGGCAGTGTGTGTTTTTTTGCTGTTGCGAAGAGGTCCGTTGAGTATGGTCCCCATATCCAGTTGAGGAAGTTGAACGATCGTTCGGGGAGTTGTAATTCGCAGTAGGCTGGGGTTAGCCGGCTCAAGTAGCCGGCCTGTGTGTTCTCCATTGATGGAATGTAAGATGCCACCAAGGTTAGGTTTCGTTGGAGCAGTAACTTGTCGATTTCCAAGGCCAGATGATGCAGGTGTAGGTGGTGGGGTCCTCCCATTTTGGTCACATATTTCAGGGCGGTCATGTTGTCTGTCTGGATGTGGATGGTCTTGTTTCGGACATGTACCAGTAGGTCTTGTAGGGCCAGTAAGATGGTCTTGATTTCCTTGTAGTTGATGGATTGTAGACCGTCTGAACCCATCCAGGTTGCATGGGCATTCCCGTACGGACTGGCAATTCCCCACCCAAATGAGGAGGCATCAGTGGTGATGGTGGTTTTGGGTGTTATTTCTGGTGTGGGTGGTATTGTTGTTTTCATAAAACAGCCCTTGTCCCGCCACCACATGAGTTCGGTCTTCATCTCCTGTGATAAGGGGATGTGTTCCTGCCATGTCTTGCTGTACCGCCAGAAGTTGTGCTGGGAGTAACGTACATGTAGTAATCCCCGCTGTACTGCTGGAGTGGCTGTGATGAGAGTGCCCCAAATCGTGGCCAATTTCCTGGCTGGGACCATAGTTGCCTGTAATAAAAATTGGCAGTCCCATTGGATGGTCCGAATTTTCCATACTGGGAGGGAGTTGGTCATGGTTGTTGTGTCCACTGTCATCCCTAAGAATTACATCTGTTGTACTGGTTGTAAGATGGATTTCCTCCAGTTTATCAGGAACCCTAGTGATTGCAGGTGTTTGATTACAACTTGGGCATCGTGTTTTTCTTGGCTCTCTGGTGGGCTTATGAATGCTAGGCCTTCCAGATATGAAGTCAGTGTGATACCTTGTTGCCATAATGGCATTAGTGCAGCTTTCATAACCCGTGTAAATACCTTTGGTGCTGTTGCCAGCCCAAAAGGTAATAAGTGGTATTGGTACAAGGAATTCCTTGTTCCAATTGTTAAAAACCGGCAGGATGCAGGGTGAATGGGGGCTGTCAGGTATGCATCTTTGATATCAACCTTTGTGAGGTATGCACCTGGGTATAGCAGTTGTTGGAATACCCATAGCCCCTCCATCTTGAACCATTCTGACCACAGGAATTGGTTGATGCACTGTAGGACCACCAGTGGTCATTTCTTGTCCTTCTCCTGCTTCAGAAAAAGTCATGAGGTGTAGCCCTTGGCCACCAGGGGGGCTGGTTCAATGGCTGCACAATCCAAGAGTTTGTTGATTACCTGCTGGACTTCTACCTTGTCTGACTGTGGTTGGGATTTCCAGATTGGTTTTACCCAAATTGGGGGTAATTTTTCCCATTGGATTTGGTATCCCTTGGAAATTATTTTGAATACCCATGGGTCACTGGTTTTTTCCCTCCATTTCTGGAGGAAGTGCTGTAATTGACCCCCTGCTGGTATCCTGTTGTCCATGTTTGTGTAGTGATCCACTTTTCCTACAGGACTCCATAGTGGAAGCACTTCACCTACTGCTGTGGGCTTGGTTCTGGCTTGTGCTGGTTGCCCTGGTTCCCATGTTTTCCCCCATCTTTTTTTGTCCAGTTGAGTTGGTGGGGGATTTGCCTTTTTTTCCCTGTCTGGGAGGTGGCTTTGGTTTGTTTCTCAGGGTGGTGTATTTGGCCAGTTTCTTTTTAAGGAGTTGGCCTTCCATTTGCTGGTTACAGACATCTGCAA
>JAOPJG010000921.1:0-15139 GCA_027478255.1 Dispira simplex | reverse complement strand
GAATATTGTAGGGTACTCTATTTTCATGTATATAGCAATTTGGAGCAAAAAATGTACCAGCTACTAATCTAACCAATAATGTTTTGCGAGCAACCCATTCAACTTTGGCGGATTTATCCCTATATGGTCGAAAAACAATCAGTCATATGATACCCTTTATCAGTCACGCATATCACAATGGAGTTGATGTTACCCTTTTTTTAACCCTCTAGTAGGAAAGTGCCTTGCCTGAAGTCAACCCGAGTGGCGTCCCTGCCCTTTGTTCTTGCGCGCAAAGAGGGCTAGATCGCATCACCCTTGCAATAACTATTGGCCCCACTACTTACAGCATTGGTGCCGCCGAATGTCGGCGGGTTCGGTAAACAACCACTCACAACGGTCAGAGTGTAATCTCCCCCCCCTGAAGATTATGAAGGGTTGGTGTAAACAAACACCCGAAATTTAGGCGGTGGCACAAAAGACTCGTTATATAACTAAAAGAATCCACCGCTCTTCCTCTCATCTTTCATTCCTTAATTTGGTGACGAAATCCGAACAAGGTGCTATAACTGATCACGTTACACACAACCTTGGGAAATTCAGCACATCAGGAAGATTGCCCATTTCCCTTTCCAGGTTCCCACACTGGTTGACTCTATATATACCAGGTCCCTTCTCTATGTCGATAGAGCCACATTTATTATGAGAGCGACGAGGTATTCTTTTGGCAATATTTAGTGACTCGATTACGTAGGACCCGCGTGTTTTTAATTTGTTTTTTGTTTTCTAATTGTATATCTTCTTGACCTCTTTATCTATTGATTTTATTCAGTGACTATTTATTCGCTTTCCCTGTGTGGTGACTGTGGTGTTGTCAGCATGGGACCACTGTCCGTTTTCGCATTGACCTTGTGACTTTGCTTGTATTACGTCGCCCATTCCTCGTTTTTTATTATTATTATTGGGTATTTAACGACGACTTTTCTTATTGAAATAAGAATCGACTTTATTACGGGTGTTATTCGTCTTAAAGTTTCTACTTCACCATTCTATGTAACCATAGTTCTGCCATGGCAGCTGTGGCCCCTTCGTCGCTTCTCAGCGTTAAACCGTTGCTCACCCCAATAGAAAAGAGCGGGATGGCGCCCCCTACCCCCGATTCTCACCAGTATAAACAAGTATGGATTCGGCCTGTCTTACCGGCATTCCAGTGGCTGGCTACGGGCTTCCTCACGGTATGCTACTTCGCTCTGTACATTGTTTCGGGGGTAGTGTTTTTCATTGCCCTCTGTATCTGTTCGGTATTGTTTATCCCTTTTCAACTGTATAAAATAGTCATGTTACCGTTCATTACTGCCGCACTGTCCTTTGCTGGTATATTGGTAGACTCTCCACTTTCCAACCACGAAAAAGCCGAGGTTGACAAACGCACACGGTCGTCGTCGTCACCCATAACCCCTCGGGCCAGGACTAATCAGGGCCCACTGTCACGAGACTGGCAGAAGCTGTTCGCACTGACCGATTGGTTGGCCAAACCGGCTGAGATTTCTAAACGGTGGTCCGAACCCACCCCTCACCCATCTTCCGAACCCCGAGGTCCTAGGCTGACCCATGACCCACAGGGTAGCCTAGTTGGGCGAGAACCTCTGTCCGTCGTTCCTAGTCGTAGCGAGTCGCAAATTTGGAAGAACTTGCTACAGAAATGCTCCATTTGTTTTGACGCTCCGTTGGACATTTGTTTACACGCCTGCGGCGACCAATTTTGCGAGTCGTGTTTCCAAACGTACGTGAGCGTTAAAGTACGTGACTCGTGGGGTTTGAGTGTGTCGGATATTAAATGTCCGGTGTGTTCGGTTACCTTGGCGTTGGAGGAATGGAGCCAATTCGTCGACGCTCCTACGTTGGAACTTTACCATCGATACAACCAACCTTTTAAGGCGCTGGTTCGCCAATGTTCTGTGTGTTCCGCCGATATCACAGTGGCTTCCCGACCGAACCCTACACCGTGTACCCGGTTCGAAGCCAAGCAGGTCTTTGAGGACTTGCTTGTGGAGCTGGGAAATCTCTTGCAGTCCGATGATCCTGTTTACTGTGGCTTGTGGGATACGTGCGAGGCCATTCGTCAGCAAGTGGCCACTTTGGGAAATATATTCTGGCCCAATTGCTCCATTGATACAATTATTTCAAGAATTCTCGATGCCTTTCATCAGCTGTATGATGTGGCGTGTTGTGCTACTTTCTCAACTGCTGACGATCAATCCGGAAAGATATCGACAACTATTGCCTTTATTCATCGTGCCACGTTGCAACTGACGTCGATGGTCTCGGACCCCGAGGAATGGAAGAACCTCCAGTTCCGTATCATTCAACAATGCCCTGCTCTTTATTGTTCCCATTGTCACCATGAGTACTGCTTCCAGTGCGGTGAAAATAGCCATCACCGTGGGCTAGATTGTCTCCAGTACATCAACCAGCAATTGGCGGAACCGATGACCACGCAGTCCACTTTACTCCCCGGTGACGTACATTCTCCTCACCGTCGAGAGACCTTACGGTGGATCGCGACCAACAGCAAGCGGTGCCCCAGGTGCCGTATCCTCATTAATCGGGACGAAGGATGTCACAAAGTCCATTGTCTCTTTTGTGACCACGAATTTTGCTGGGTTTGCATGCAAACGTGGTCACAGGCTTGTGGCTTCTTTGTGTGCCGAAGTGAAAAACAAGGCAGTCGGTCCACGTCTTCTCGGTCTATCTTTGCGGTGGGTATTTCCAATGACGACAGTCCTGAGGACGGAGTTCCTGACGTCACAGCCATCGAGTCTCGACTACATAGAGATCACTGAATCTTTCTCACGATGCTTATTTTTTGTAATTTATTTTTTTTGGTTGGAGAAATGAGTTGTATATTGTGTGGCATTTTGTCTTTTATGTACTTGGTACGCAGTTATGGTACCAAGTGTGTCGTTGCAGAACATCGTAGCAAAGATTCCTTGGCCCAAAGATCTATGTAAACAGCCGAGGAACAACGAACCCTGGACTGCTTGTTTTCGTTTGTTATGTATTAGTTTGGTTTTTTTTCGTAAACGCAATAGATATGCAATAGTTTTATGGAAAATCTCGACTAGGAATAGTAAACATCATGACTATTGGTGTTGGGTGGGTTTGAACAGCTTATGGTATATTTTTCTGCAAGTTCCACGACCTCCTTAACATTTACTGTAAAAAAACAAAAAAAAGAAAGAAAACAATTCTGCTTTTCAAATTCATTCTTGCTTTGTTGAATTTTTATTATTTTCTGTAAGCCAACTACTCCATATTTTTTCTTTTGTTTGCAGCAAGGTTTTGACCCCCTTTTCACCATGTACCCTACAAATCTTCCAAAGGACTTCCAGATGCCCACCGGTTACGAGATAGCAGAGCACCCCGTCGGCTACCTATTCGAGCTAATTTACGGACTGTGTAATAAAATGGATGCCAACCAGCAAGAATTGGACGATGCCATGGAGGACCTTCGACGGGTTATGGCCGAACGCCTTCCGTCGACCACAACCCGAACTTCACCATCAGGGAGTCAGTCCGTGAGTGCCACACTGGATAAACCAAGGGATCTACCCAAATGTCAACAGACACTACAACATATTCGGGTCTACTGTGCGGTACCTAGCGTATCATCGGCCGACATTAAACGGGCGGTGGGAGTATTTGGAAATGTGAAGGAATTTACAATGGAAGTGAAGGGATCGGGTCGGCATTACGCCAGTCGTCGGTCACCCGAGGATAAGGCCAATAGTACTGAGCGGGATGGTGACAATGATGATAATTACGACTGGTCCACCGGTACGGGTTTTTACGACATTGAACTAGCCGTGACAAACCCTTTACCACCACTTCCTTGCGATTTGGACATTGGGATACCTGGTTGGCCATTACGTATTTTACCGGGCCCGTTGGGTTTACTCCAACCCCTACCCTGTCCTCTGGCCCCCAGTATTCCTCCTCCTCCTTTGGAAGAATTTGAAGCTAGTCCCAAGGAAATGCCCTAACATTGAACCCCCCGCTTCCACTTCCAGTGTAGTCGATAAGTATCGAAACCGAGGTTTAGTTATTATATCCTGCTTTTCGTATTTTACTCAAGTAGTACTTGTTGATGACAGTTACAAGTCCATGTTTTCTTCCTACCTTATCTTCTCGCTGTCTGACAGAGTAACTATCGATCTTCTATTCCAATGGATATGTGATCCGGCAGTTTCTTACCCTATTGTGTATACTTAATAAAAATAATGAACATTTTCTTTCTTTGCAAGTGGGAGTGGTTGTTAGTTGTGTATGTTTTTCTAAACTTATCTTGGGTTAGGTTTTTTTTAACGCTAATGCCTAATAATTCACACCATTACACCAGCCCCGGTAATTGCCCTACTTGCCAGGTTGCTCATTGCCGCACTAGACAGACCCAGACTTTATAGGGCTCTATAGGTACCAGATCGTGGTGTGAGACTAGCTAGTGGCTATATGGTGCGATTCCTAGCTTTCATTAAATTATCATTTTTTTTGCTATCCTTTACATCTTTTGACCACATTTAACACTGGCGGAATTTTAGTTACAGTGTAGTAGAAACCTATAGTTATGGTACGAGTAGGGCCCACGAATGACTTGAAGCAATAGAATATAGGAGTAATTAAAATAACTTATTCTTAAGAACTGGTACTTTTATTAATCATAGGAAGTTACTAAGATGGTGACTAATGGTCCTTATACGCTAACTATCACATATTCGAATGAGGTTTCGGGTGCGATACTAACTCTAGCTAGAGTAAGACAGAGTTCTTGGATAGCTGATGGATGCATTTCTTGGTATAGGTTGTGGAGGGAATATTCGCTTGGCAGTGGGATACATTGATATGTTTATCATTTGCAACTGTTGCTTCAACAGTGGTGCTGCCTCCTGCATTTGAGATCATGTTGCCCGATCCCTATGTGGATGGGAAGTGATCAGAGTATGGTTCGCCGGTCACATTGGCAGGTTCCTGTTTCAAGATAGCGAAAAACCCACCAGAGTTGCATGGGTCCCTTACAAAGTCTTATATTGGTAAATTCGTAATTGGTATATCTTCGCTTCAAATCGCTATTGCGTTGGAAAATATTTAGAACGTTTGTTATCTATTTCGAATAGGTCGGAAAAAACAATGGAAAAGGAACACCAAGTTATTGGCACTGTTTTGTTTGTTTGTTGTTGTTATCAGGTGCATATTGTATGTTGCTTCACGCGGTTAAAAAAATCAAAGCACAGGGTACTTTTTATTCTCATCAGATATTACCAAAAGCCATACATATTGGCCATAATAAGAATTGTCGATGGTCCAAAACTTGACACCACCAATGACCGGTGCGTAAAGTTTGCTGTTCTGATGGTTATTGACAATGACTACTAAGTTGTGGTATAAAAAAGCGGCAAGAACAACGAACACACTGAGTTTTTAACAACCATGTGTATATAAATATTGACATATTGCACCATAGGTAGATATCTCTGGCTTCTAGGTTGGATGAAAGGTAAATAGTGAAAACCTTGAGGGGTAGTCATGGGGTTGACCAATGGTTACATTTAAAAAATGACATCGGTAAGGTCCTTTTGTGATGTGCAGTTCCTATGGTTAAATCTTAAAGCGTGGGTCATTTTGTATCCCAAATACCAATGGCAGTGTACTAATGCCTTACAATGGGATGGGCTTTCACCAACCAGGATGGTCCGGCTTCAGAGTCCCCAAGTTATCTCCTCCCATGATGTAATGACCAGTCTGATCCCAAAGATTGGTCCAATAGGGTAAATCCGTCGCTAATGGTATTACCAATGAGGTCATCAGGCTCCTGTCATTCGCAACCTCTGGTTCCGTGGGACGTTTTTAATAGCAGTGGGGGGGGGTTGTCCAGAGTGGAGGAACATCTGTGGATCTATTCAGAACGCCATGGCAACTCAGTGTTACAAAAGCTCACTGTGACAAAGAAGCAATTAAGGGGAAACTAGTGCGGAAACGCCACTCAGTGCCTAAAGTAACCGGTTTCACCAGACTAGGTGAAGGCATCTTTGGATAGCAAAATGGCCGATTGTGGCTTCAGTGTGTAGCTGTTAGAATCACACACTGGCTAACAACATTGTGTAGAAAAATGTTGATGTTTTGCATGGAATACTCATAAAGATCCATCTGAAAATTTTGATTTAATATAAAGCGTTTTCATTTTCATAATATTAAAAAACCAATACCAATAACAGTTATACTTGTTGATAGCAACGAAATGAGTAAGATATCGTTAGAGTTTTCTTTATTTACAAACAACTTTTTTTTAAAAAAAAAGAGAATATGTAAGCTGTAGTAGATTTTGTGCCCAATGTTCACCGCTTATACAGTAAGAAGATGATGAACAGTAATCAGACATGTTCGTTCATTCTTTCATTTTAATGGAAATAAAGAGAGCGAAAATTTTTGATCCGGGTCCCCTTTTCACTTGTTCTCGACATAGTGGATTTCAGACTGTGTGACACTTTTCACCAATAGCTCCCACTCGGTTATGTGGGCATGTCGAGAGGAGAATAAGAAGCCCTGATTCTTCTACTTTCCCCTGAAAAAAAATAATAGTCGCTTCTCTTCGCTTTTTTTTCTTTTGGTGCATTAAGAAAGTTGTATCTGTCACCGTTGCGTGTTGCTTTGTTATTTATCTTTTTTTCCTGGTATAGGCGTGTGTAAGTTGCTGTTTCGAAAACGCCGTTTCGTTGGCACCTGGGCCCAGCCGTTACTTTGGGTATCCGGTCATTTCTGCCTAGCAGTATAGAGACACATTAGCATCCTCGTCAGTTGGTCAGTACCACCAGCAGTTTCCGTTACTTTAAGTCAAGGTAAGTTCCTCAGGTGCTAGTGCTTGGCTTGTTTTCGTTTAAGGAATCTCCGCGTTCGTTTACCCGAACTCAATGTCACAGTCACACAAGGCACCATTTCTGCTTTTGACTTGGCGCTTTTCTCCAGGCCATTCAGTGCGTTAAAGGGTGACACAATTGAAAGACACAATCACCAATGCTTCAACTGTGTGTGTGAATGGAATACCAAAAACCGGCGTGACTTGGTTAGTTATGACTCAAGAGTAGTCCTATTGTCCCTACTATACCCCTTCCTCCTAGTCGATATCTACTTATTATCTTGAAAGTTTAACTAACCATGACTTCATTAACGTAATTCACCTACATTCTCTATCGAATATCATTTTGAGAATAGCCCAAGAGTGCTCCGCTTCCTCTAATGCTTTTCTCCACATCACCCAATCCTCCCCTTATTTCCTCGGTCTCGTCGGGGGCAACCACTCCTACCATAACAGAACATGCCGAGCCTGCTTCCCTAAGGTCACAGCTCTCCGAGCTTAGACCGACCGAAGACCGCGATTTGTACTTCGTGGACGAAGCTACACTCGAATCCCGCCGAACTTGGGAGCCCCCCTCCAGCGAAACGGAAGAACACGACGAGTTTTCCCTGGATGTCGGTGCAGTGCCTTCCACAGAATATAGTTCTCATATAGGGGTGGGCTCTACACAGTTATCGACATCGGATGCCGCCCCTATCACGATTGCCCGCTCATCACACCAATTGCGACGTTCAAATGCGGATGATGGTCGACCCTTATCTCCAGGTAAGTCGCTTTAAATTTTTTTGATAT
Source organism: Dispira simplex (assembly GCA_027478255.1). Classification (NCBI taxonomy): domain Eukaryota; kingdom Fungi; phylum Kickxellomycota; class Dimargaritomycetes; order Dimargaritales; family Dimargaritaceae; genus Dispira; species Dispira simplex. The sequence goes on along the minus strand of JAOPJG010000921.1, from coordinate 7,461 downwards.
GTTTATTTATTTTCCAACAGCCTCTGGTATATTGTGAAATGGTTGGGGGGGGGTTAAGATGTAATCACCGCGATAGGCAAGATTTGATTCTAGTATTGCATTTTTACTCCTTTCCGGATTCCATTCCTATTCCTGTGTCAGGAAGACTGATACTTCCCTACGAGTCATTCCAATCCAAAAATGTTAGCAGAGATTAGTTCCCAAGCTTAGAGAATTACTACATGCCAGTCTTAGTCCAACTTTCTTATTGTCTAAATTTCCAACCGCAATAGCCGGTAAAAGTTTGCAGTTACTTCAGTTCTCTGTATGCTATTATATCAGGACTTGACTCGAGCACCGGAGCCAAATTAGTCACCACCTGTAATGGCTCTACAATTTCTGCAGATCCAACCTCCTGCCTTCCCTCTAAAAGTTTTTCGCTAACCAATACAGATCGACTTCCTATCACGTCATCGCCTTTCTCAATGATATTATCATTAGGGTCACCTTCCAGGGGATGCCTTTTTTCCTTCTATACTGCTGTACATGTGCTAACCGCTATCTGGACATATTTCAAACTCAATCTTTCATATTATTCGGATTTTTTTTTACGATTTTCACCGTTGGCTTCGTAATATTTATTTATACGACGTGATTAACAGTGGGTTCCGTGTCTTACTCATTCACCCAATCGTCGATTCGGCACCAGTCGCTGGCGTTAGGCAACTTGGAACTCACGGAAGGCAGTACTTCTCCCTTCTCTCTACCAGGGCACACGGGTCCCTTGGGCGTGCCCCACCAATCCACCTTTGGCTTAACACCTCCGGTACGATCAAGCGGATATGGTACTCTTGGCTCAGACCACCTCATTCCAAAGCAAAACATTAATACATTGGCCGAATCTGTTCCCAACCATCCAACCGGAGTGCGGTTCCCGTTTACCACCGCGTCGCATTCACTCACTCGAAAGGCTCCGTTAAAACCAGGAGTAGGGAGTCCACTGGCTCCCACTTCGACTCTTCGCCATCCCGCCCAAGTGGGTACTGAACACGATCCGCTGCTTTCCACCAACCGTTACCCTGTCGGTCGGAGATGGTCCTGTACAAGTGACACCTCGGACATACCATACACCGGAAGTGCCACGGAAGGTCAGGAACCGGATTTCGATTTGGAGGCACCACTCCCGTCTCCTTCATTTGGCAGTAATAACGCGGGGCATCTCGATCCGGAACCCCACAGTTTTATGAAACGCCTCTCCTCCAATATGAATTATCACGAATCTATCCCTGCCCGACCTTTGTCATTTCACCCTTGGTCTGGAGCCACTAGTCATGCTCATGTGGGTGCCAAACTAGGCCGGCGGTTTTCCTGGCAATGGCTGACTACTTCATTTTCCTACTTCCCGGCTGTGCTCCTGGGTACCATTTTTACCCTCTTAGACGCGATATCGTATGGTCTTATTATATTTCCCGTGTCCATGCCGGCCTTTGAATCATTCGGCCCCACGGGACTGTCCATGTTCTTGCTTAGTACGGTGGTGTGTCAACTTACTTTCTCCGCGGGTGCGAGTACCTTTGCGGGCGCCAACGGGGGAATGATGATCGAAGCCATCCCCTTCTTACATACGATTTGTGAGATCATCGTAGCAACGGTAGGTCAGGGTAATGACCACAGTATCTTTGCCACTACGATGGTCGCCTACGCTCTGAGTTCTATTATTACTGGACTGTCCTTCCTGGCCCTGGGCTACTTTAATTTGGGCGCTTTGGTAGACTTTTTCCCACGCCACATTCTGGTGGGATGTATCGGTGGGGTAGGTTACTTTTTGATCCAAACCGCCTTAGAAATCACAGGACAGGTTGTGCTCCACTTCGACTTGGCCACACTGTGGACGTTGTTCCAACCCCATGTGTTGGCCCTGTGGGGTAGCAGTCTACTGCTGGCCCTGCTGCTGCGTGTTCTGTGTCACCGGTTTACCCATCCATTCTTTATTCCGTCCTTCTTTTTGGTCGTTCCCGTCTTGTTTTACGCGATAGCGATGAGTCTGGGATGTTCCATGACCCAATTACGCGACGAAGGTTGGGTATTCCAACTGCCCGATGCCGATGTGCCCTTTTACAATTTTTACTTGAAATTCGACTTCGCCAGTATTCACTGGCCCGCCCTATTGAAAACCTTGCCGGCTATGTTTGGCTTAACCTTTTTCGGCATCCTCCACGTTCCTATTAACGTGCCGGCACTGGCCGTATCGACGGGCAAGGACGACCTGGACACCAACCGGGAATTGGTGGCCCATGGCTTCTCCAACCTATTCACCGGAATAGTGGGAAGCGTCCCAAATTACCTCATCTATTCCAATAGTCTTTTCTTCATTCGGACCGGCGGAGACAGTCGCGTGGCGGGCCTTATGTTGGCTGCTGTAACCGCGGGCATTATGGTGGGGGGTACCCAAATTGTGGGCTTTATGCCGACGATTGTGGTGGGTAGTTTGATTTTCCACTTGGGTATCGATCTAATGAAAGAAGCCCTCTACAATACTTGGGGAGTGGTGAACCGTATCGAATACATTACCATCTCCACCATCATTGTAGCCATGGCCGGATTGGGCTTCATTGAAGGGATCTTTGTGGGAATTCTACTCGCTTGTTTCTTCTTTGTCTTTTTGTACAGTCGTCGGCGGTCGGCTCGGGCAGCGTATACTGGACCCACGGCCCGGAGTACGGTGCGGCGGCTGTACCGTCAACGACGGTTTTTGGACCAAGTGGGTTCCCAGATCCAGGTACTGCAACTGCAAGGATTTATGTTCTTTGGTACAATTACCTCGGTAGAACAAACCATCCGTCAGTACCTATGTCAACGACGTTGGAATATGCAGCCCATTCGATTCCTGGTGTTGGATATTGGATTGGTAACCGGGGTGGATTTCAGTGCGGCGGAAGCCTTTACCCGTATTAAACGATTACTGCGGGCTCGCGAGGTTTATTTCGTAGTGTGTAGAGTGGACTTTAACAACGAAGTGGGTAAGGCGTTGCGGGCCGCCAAAGTATGCGGGACGAGCGCCCAAGACGATCCGTACACATGTGTATTTTCTACCCTGAACGAAGGATTGGAATGGTGTGAGAACGTCTTGCTGGAAACGTACTATTTACAGCGCAGCCAACCATCCTACCAAGATGGCACTGGTGGGGGCAGTACCCAAAGCACTCCTGGTTCTCCCCGACAGCTGGCGTTCAATTCGCATGATATATGTACCTCAGTAACTAGTGGAGAGGAGCACTCCATTGTCCGTTCTGCATTAACCTCCCCCCACACCAAGGCCATGTCCAGTCAGGACTTGTTCAAGTTGGCGTGGAATCTGAATCCGCATGATAACCGCTTAACACATCATCCGGCCACTACTGTATTAAAAAAAGCCGGCAATTATTCTCCAATCTACCATCTCGGCGCTCCTGGGGAGCAGAAATTCGGATCTGTATACCACGCTGGTGCCGTGCCCATGGAAGCTAGAGGTGAAGAGTCCTCAGCTCGTGGTCAGTTGGCGGAAGCCGAAGGGAACAGGAGCAACCCGTATTTCGGTTCCTCACCCCGTCTTCAGCAGGTTTTGGCCGCCACCCAGAACCTACTCGCCCAAGAACGTGATCTTTGGCCTACACCCTCTTCCCAGGTTTGTGACGTTTCCGGTATCATTGCCAGTCCCTTGGGTTCGACTACATCTGGTGGGAGTAACACTAGGATGATTACTAGAGCTTCCCATATACAGGCGGCCCAACCGTGTAATCTCATCCCCCCTCTGGGGCTATTAATCCAGGCCTTTCAAGACTTGGACCAGGTCAGTCACGAGGACATGCTCTACACCGTCAGCCGATGCTTTATCCGGCACCCGTTACCCGCTGGAGCCGCCCTCTGGCACGCCGGAACTCCCGCGGAGGGCCTCTACGTGGTAGAATCCGGTCTGTTACGTCTGCTGGTGGAAATTGATGGCAACGTCAAGAGTATGGAGTCCATCTTACCTGGAACCATGGTAGGTGAGCTTTCCTTTTTCACTCGACGCACGCGGTTGGACACGGTGGTGGCTGAAGTAGATTCTGTACTGTGGAAATTACCCCTGGACGCTTTCGAAACTTGGAGTCAAGAAAATCCCAAATTGGCCCTTGACTTTACCCGGTTAGCCTTGTGTTATTCTGCCCAGAGTGTCGATAATGCTACCACGTTTGCCTTTTATCATTAATAATATTGAAAAACAAAGCGTCCTGTGGCACACTATTATTCTTTTTCGTTTTTTTACTCGCCAAATATCATTTTTCTCTGTTTTGATTTTAATGAAAATTTATCTTCATCCTCAAGGGAAAACATGCGAAGCAACTGGTAGCACCAATCGATAAGGGTTCGGAAGTGCTTTATTGGTCCAGATGTGGGTGGCCAAATGGGTAGTTTTTTTTGTCTATATAGCAATTTGAAGCGAAAATGTACCAGTTAAAAATTTAACCAATTTTTTTTTGCAAGAGATCCAGTCAACACTGGCGGATTTTTCGCTATATAGCCGAAAAAAATCCAAATGGAAGTTTGTGGTACATCTGAGCACGTAATTCCAATGTGTATCTCCCTCTCCCTCTTCTGCCTCTCTTTGAAAAATGAACTTGGTGTAACCCAAGGCGTTTTATCTGTGGTTTATCATATATCGGGTCATTCATGCAGCGGTGGATATTGTGGATTTACCTATGCTTGTAGATGTAATGGACTGGCGTATTTCGTATACACCAATTGTAGATATATTATTTTATCGCATCTATTGTAGCTTTTGGCATTTCCTAACTTGACAATGGTTTCCAAAGTGTCAAATTTTGATAGGAGGTTTCCAAGTCAGCCAGCCTTCATATTCCTTAAATAGCACTTTGAAGTAATATAATTATGCAAGATATCCACACTGAACTTGAGGTAACGTGGAAAGGGAGCAACAGTTTGCCCCAACCGAAGGTGTCGGATGCGTTGATGTTGAGGTGAAAAATCAAGTAGCGCGTGATTGGGATAGCCGTGCTAAACCACAGCAATGTCAGGCCACGCAACCCCCCGATGGAGAAAGGGGAGGAAGGAGGAAATGTGAAAACAAAAGAGAGAAGTAGGACATGTGGTGTGACTCGTCCTACTACATAGGGGGTCTAGGACAAGCCAGGGCAGCCAAAGAATATTGATGTTGTGGACCTCGGTATGTAACTTGGTCACACTCGGTGTGCTACCATTGTTGAACATATAGATGGCAACTTTTCCAATCAAAATAAAAACAATGGTGCACTTCGTTAGTGGGAGGCGGCGGCTTTACTCAGGAAAATGTTGGGCAGCCTAGCTCGAGTAATTTTTGGAAGGGTGGTTAAAGTAATGCGTCCCTCCCTCCCAAAGTTTTTTTGCTTCATTTGCAATTATACTGGCACCCGGCGGCAGTAGTGGCTCGCGTATAAATATAGTAACCCTTTCCCCTTTTAATGTTCGTCGCTTCCTACTTTAAATTCTTTATCAGTGTTAATTTTGGGTATTATCAACTCCCCTGCATTGTACATATCTGGTGCTCTGCTGCGAAATTTCCCAAGTGTTTGATTTCCGTCATTTTTAAACATTTCCTCTCAGTATTTCCTATCCTCGATTTTACCCATATCTCCAGTGGTTTAGTGGCTTCATTGACCTTACCGTCTCCCCTCTTCCCTTCCCCCACTTCGAACAAGAAAAACTATACGTTACCATGCGTTTCCTTGCTGCCTGTTTGACTATTGCCGTGGTATCGACAACGGTACCCGTCATTGCGAAGGTTCACTCTTCCTTCGGTACCAGCTCCGCAAATGTAGTGGCACCCAATTCCCCTTCTCCGAATAAATACGATAAATTGAAGTTCAGCACATACCGTAGTGCATTGCATGAAGTGGATAAGGACTCTAGTGGGCCCAACGTCACTATTGACATTTGTGAAGATGGTAAAATAATCAGCGTGGTCAAGCTCAATAAAAGGTTCGCAGAAAAACTGATGGAGTTGGGATCGGGGCAGGGCGAAGATGGGCAGTGGTATAACGTAGTGGAAGGAAAAAGCGATAAGTTTCCCAAAGGCTGTTTTGCAAAAACCAATGGCCCGTTAGGAGACGAAGGGGGACCACTTACTGTGTTCACCAGTGTCGCCACCAAGAAATTTCCGTTGGGTACCATTCTTCATATTGAACAATTGAACGGAACAGCGTTGAATAATGGGAAAACTCATGACGGGTTCGTTAAGGTGACTGGGAAAAACGCCGACGACGGTAACATCAATCTCTGGGTATTCTCCGCGGTGCCTCAGGACCATTATTTCAACAAACTTCCTGAATTCGTGCACGTCAAGAAGGTAGAAAATGGTGGGATCTCCATCTACGACTTGCCGCCCGCTTCCGAGGGAAAATGTTAAGATTAATGCGCTTTGGCAGTAGCATCTACTGTCAAAAGATTGAAGTCTGCCAATAATTTTACATTTATCCTGTTTCCGTTATTTTATAAAAAATATATTACTCTTTGACGGGAAACGTTTTATTACACTGTGATATACTAAAATATATGAGCAACGCACTATTGAGTATGGACATCTTGATGAGGTTGATGAGTGCCCTCAGAATCTTGGTTGACATTATTCGTGAATTAATCTTTCGCAACAGATTCAAATTTTCGGTGACTACTGATAAAACAGATAAATGCCGATAGTCGTCGAGTGTGCTCAAAGTATTTTTCTCCACGCGAAATACGGGATAGTAATAGCAATTATCAACAATGACAGGAACTGCAGCGATAAAATGATGAGAGAGGATCCATTTTTAAATTCCATTTGGTATATCCCCATTCTATCTCTATGATTGACATTTGTTGAATATCAGTACATGTAGTTCACTAATACTATTCAAAATACATGTAACACAGTCCATTAGCTAGATCTACAAGTGAATTAAGATGATATCATCTGAATGTCAACACAAACCTTTTCACCCTTCCTTTGGTTGGGGCCACCCCTCAGCTGCTTCCAAGCTCCACCCTGTGATTAGCATGTGCCTCACTTGATATTACATATGAGAGGCCTACCTACCCACCTCCCCCAAACCAACTATTGCCAATTCTTTGTTTTTCAACCACTACACCAAAAGGTTTATCCTTGTTACCTTTTGTGACAAACTGGAGGATAAAACATTCTCAATGAAGACCTTCTCCTGCTGTAGGGGGAAGAGCTACTTCCTTTCACTGCAAATTTGTGGTACTGCCTATCTGTCATGTCCTGGGGATCACTTACTGAATTTGTGGGATCTGGTAAAGGGCAGTCTGGACTCCCTTGGACCTCTGGAAGGCCCTCCTGGCCTTTCCTATGACTTGGAAGCTGCTTGGCCATCAATTTTTTGGCAGGTAAGAGTGAGTTCAAGTGGCAAAGGTGAAACAATAAAAAATAGAGGTCATCAACTCCCTGTTTGATACAGGAGTCATCAAAAA
>JAOPJG010000920.1:0-15160 GCA_027478255.1 Dispira simplex | reverse complement strand
GGGCAAAGGGACGGAATACAGAATAATCAAAAAGGACGAACAAAGTAAAACTATGTAATGGGTACTTGCAATGCAGGATCCAGGTAATAAGTTATAGATAAAAGCTAGTTATTATGTCAATTATTAATTACTTTTATAATGAAGGATATATAATGGCAAATATAATACCTTCCAAGGAGCAGCCACTATCTTCACTTTGTAGATAGGAAACCAGGGGCTCTCATTAAATGTGTGTACTCCCCCCCTCCCCTTGTTATTGATCTGACTGAGGTGAGATTACAGGGGGCGTACGGGGAGTTGCGATCAAATCTCGATCTTATTGCCTATATAAGTACAGTAACAATCGCATTTCTAGTTTCAGTAATTTAATTTAATAAGAGAAACAATAGCGATACTCTTTACCCTTAAGAAAGGGTGTTAAAGACAAAGTCATACGCGCTATATTCCTAACCATGAATCAAACAATAATCTGAAGAAAAAAAACTACAAAAAACGAAAATCTAATCAATAGGAAGGACAAAATAAGACAATGGAGAGAAGGCTACTTTTCTTCCAGCCTCTAGCATCATCCTCGGTATCTAGGCAGTCCCAAGTCATTACAAGTCTCTTCATTACTCCTACTTTCATAAATAAGAATGTGAAAGTTCTCTTTGTAGTTGTCTTGAAATGTTTCCAAATTTCGAATAACATACAGTGGCTGTATATATGCAAAAATCAGGAACCACTCAAGTTAATACCACGCTAGTAAAGCACTGACGGTGAGTGTTAAACCCACAACCGTTGTACTCGCAATCTCCACAACCGAAGCCCCACTGCCTGGCCGCAACGTACCACGTGTACTTTCAGTAGTCGAGGATCCCGAATCACTGGTGGCCGTACCGGTTCTCTTTTTATTGGCTCCTTCACGACTAGGATTATAAATATCGTAAATTCCGTAAAAGTAATCCGCATCCTTGCGGTTAATCTGTTCGTTCACTTTAGCCGACGGATTAATAATTTCAAACCGACCGGAATAGTTCCAATTTTTTCCGTACCCAATGGCAATAAAATAATCTTCCCGGGAGGCCAGCGAAGGTACTTTTAAGGGTATGAATCCCTGACGTATATCGACTTCCTTGGCCAGTAACATGGTAAACTCGGGGTTTTCCGTCGCCTTGCGTAACAACACCGCGGAAATTACTTGTCCTTTTTGTAAGACGCCAGATCTTTTATCGTCAGGTAAAACATTGTAAGTAACTTGGGTGTTTTTACCTGGTATCCACCCCGCCCCTCGAAAGGGACTTGTGATTTCAAATTGGATACCTAGGGCAGCCTGTACCGCTACTAATAAAAGTAAAATGAATCCCGAAACAACACCCATATTGGATTCCAAGGCGGGAATGGTGGTAGTAGTGGTGGTGGAATGACCCAGTATTCTGGGAATTGAAGAGGGAGAAAGGGTTCAAGGTATAGGAACAATAGGCAATACACAGGGGTTGTAAAAAAAAATAGGGCCAAAGGCGGTACCACTAAAGGGATACCGAGATGGATTAAATCCCGGGGACGTGTTTATTATCGTTTGGTGTGACGCTGTCGTGTACGAAAAATAAACGTCAAATGAAAATGCAGCCCGTTAATAAAACTATTGAGAAAATTACGACACAGTATTTACCGTATTATCAACAATATCATTTATAAAAATGAGGTTAAAAATTATCAGAGTAGCACCCGGCGGTAAAACTCTATATGTAAAAAAAAACAATGAATTACAAAAAAAGGCGATGGAAACCACGTCAAAAATAAGAATGCAAGCAAGTCCAAAGCGGATACCAAAATTTGACATTGGATTCGAGGGAGAAGGGATGCGAATATATTTATAGTAGTTACTTTTTTTTTCCTTGTACACCACATTTAAAAGTTCAGCCATAATAGGTCGACATCACCAGCTCGTGAATTCGACTTGGAATGGGCAACTGTGAAGACTGTGAACCAACGATTGCATCGCCACTCCTTATTTTTTTTTACTCAATTGAGACCAACCGTCTACTGGTCATGTCCCCTCCCCCCTATGGAATTTATGTACACGACTATCTACAGTCACCTGTACATGTGATTTAAAGGATAATAAAAAAGGGGAGCGAATACCCTGATGATATTTGATAACTGTATACAGGTATTCTCGTCCCCCCTTTTTACTCATTTATTCTAAAATTAATGCTGGAGTTGTTTTTACCTCCCTATTAAGGCATCCCTCCTTCACGTTGTGCATTTATGTAAAGTGCATTGTACATTTTTTCAACACCACTTTGTTTTCATCCTCAGTCCACCACGTATAATTACCCACCCACATACCCGAAAACGAGCCCATTGCATTTTATAAAAGATTATCAGGGGCGGAAGGAGAGGTGGGGGGGGGAGAGAATGAAATGCCCTTCCCCCTCACCTCTCCTCACTTTCTCGATTTCATTTTGTGTAATGCTTTCTCACTTGTAAAGGCAATACGAATTGAATAGTTAAAATGAATGCAACATTGTCAAAAAATGTGGAGAAGTGAATCCAAAGTGATGAATGGGGCCCATCTGGCAATGCTGTGAGTGGTGGTGACCATTCTTTGATTATTATCATTATTATTATTATTTTACTCGTGTTCCCGACTCTATCCTGTGCCTTTACTTTGTCGTCATTGTAGAAGTACTGGCGTAGCACAGTAATCAGTAGAGTCGGGAACCCTATGTTCGTGGTTTCTCGACCTTTTTCCTTTTTTTAATATTTCTTGAGTCCCATTTTTTTTTCTTCAATGTTCATTTTGTCCCACTGTCGGTTTATTGGGATGGGACTTGGCCACTACCAAAGCTGTCTGAAACTCCAAAAGCTCTAGCAATTATAGCTGAGTGTATGCTTGTGGTTCTCCATTGCAGAATTTATCCCTAGTGTCACAGTTGATAGATAATAGAGCGTGCGTCCCACCCAGATTAGACCAGTTTTTTTTTTCTTGGACGTTAATATTGGATATGAACACGTCTTTCGTTTCTTGATAGGTAAATAGAAAACCAGGTAAATTGTACTCTTTAGTGAGACAACAAGCTCAAATAATGGACGGTATAAAATACAGAAGCACTCTTCCTTCCATTCTCAAGTGGCTTGCCGATAGGAGGGAATTCCCACAGGTAGGTTACAATATACGAGTCCGTACTTTATGGATGTTTTCGCTATACACTGTATGATTTCGCTCATGGTGTCCCGGGGTTAAAGAGTGGAAAGAGTGGGGAGTCTTTCATTCGTGGCTAACAATCTTTACTGCTCTACGGGATAAATGTGTCTGCTCACCGTGTTCAACAATTCATTAAAGTATTTAGACGTCGAAACTCTCTTGAAATATTAAAATTTCATTCGTCATCTGCGTTGGTTCATCAAGTACATGTCCTTTTTTTCTACCATATCCCCCTAATATCATATCCCTCCCCCATAGATAGTTTCGTACCTGCGTTTCACTTTCGGTTTTATTCTGTTGTATTCGTCATCACCGCCGAGGACTTCCGTAGAACAAGAGGCGAGGGGGAAAAGTCACGTGGATCGACACTCTATTGCCCCTGTGACCAATAATGGTGTCAGTTTAGTGCGTCACCACCATCTTTGCTGTTATTACGTGTATAGTTCGGATGGTGCTGTAGTGCCCTTATTGGTAAGTCCTCCCTCCTAGTGCTTCTAAGGAAATATACCAAAAAAACACAAGGATGGGGAGGAAGTCTTCTAGGAAAGGATACGGTTGACCTACGTACCAGTTTCACATATTATTTACGTACACCATTTTACCACACACACTTGTTCTTCCACCTTGTAGGTTTATTTATTTTATTTTATTTTTACCAAAGAATATCAAACTCCCTTTTCCCGCCTTTATTGCTAGTCACCCAAAACCTTTTTAACCATGGTATCTATCGTGTATCCGACCCTTTCTGACACCACCGTGTGTCAGTCCAAGATTCCTTCTAAACCCAGTCACAACCAGGCAAGTATTTACCAATTATGAGGCATGCCTTGACTATGCCTCAAACTATTGGTCAAGGAAACAACTGCCCATGCGCCAGTTGACCAGAGGAGAAGGGGTATTAAAAGTCACACGGACCGACCCTGCTCTGCTTACATAGATTGCAAATTAGTCAGATAAAACAAGAGTCGAGCTATAGTATAAAGTGGAGATAGACATGCCAGTATTTTAACCAAGTCCAAAGTGCTTACTTTTTATTTATTTATGACCATTGATACTATCCCTTGTTCCACTACTAAAGGCCGTCTTGAGTTACCCAGCAACAGACCCAAAACCTTTGGCTTCAGTGAGTTCCAAACCAAGGCGTGTGTCTTTTAACCTCAGACATAATGTGGTCACCCACTTGCCGTCCAAAAAACTATTTGACCAATTGGTGCACGCCAAGAATTACCTTCAACACAACCCTCATTTACTAACGGGTGGTTTACTGTCCTGTGCCCGTCGTACTCCAGCTGCTCCTACAATACCAAATGCCCCGCAGAGCAGTGGGGAATTACACAGTACAAAGGAGGAAGAAGAAGAAGAAGAGAAGAAAGAGGTTAACCCGTCCGACACGGGTTATTCAGTTCACCCCCGGGATCTCGTGGTTGACAAGGATAACTCAAAACAGGTACCTTTGACAGAGCCACCACCTACCAAGTCGACTTCCGTGCATACCCTCACCCGTCGATCATCCCTGCCCAAATCGTTCAAAATCCCCAAAGGTCGACAACCGTCGGAATATTGGATTACCCGAGCGGGTATCACTTTGGATACCCCTCTTACCGCCTTTGTTGTAAAAGGGGGTCATTTGTACACCACCGAAACACTGCCTAGTCGAAATTTACACCTTTCGTCGTCGCCCGAGGGGGAATTACGTGGAGTGCTCAAGAAAACCCCGACCGTTTACATTCAAGTGAGCCCTACTGTTGCAAACTCTCCTACTGTATCCTCTAGAACTAATCCTAAAAAGCAGAGGAAAAGTAAAAAAAAGCAGTCGAAGCATTTCTAAATCTGATGGAGGATTATACTATGATTTGATGCTGCTTCAGAGTGTTCTGGGTTTATTTATTTGGCTGAAAAAGTTGTCAGCTTTGAGTTATGGAAACGGTCGATATTAACAATTACTCTCCCCTTTACATGGAGTTTGTTTTTACTGTTTTATTCGTTAGCTGGTACTTTGGGTGTTAAAAATTGGCGGCCAGATTAGGCCCCCTATATAAAAAAAAGTATTGCGATTATTGTATATCAAATGACCAGAAAACCTGAAAATGCGGCTTTTCTATTGGTTGAATTTCACACTTCTTCAGTCCGATCACTTCACGTTTTTCATTCTACACTCTTTTATACATGTTCTCTCTATCCCCTCCTCCCTTCTTACTCCCTATCTCAAGTTCTCATTCCTTCAATTGTCACTGGTGTTACTTGGTACCCATCTGACATTTATAACCACCACACTCAATTTGAAAATTAAACCACTCATTTATATCCACTTCTTATGAGGACCTGCAAACTGTCAATGGTGTTGTACACAATAACTTTAAGTCAGCAACACTTGCACAAGGTTTGTTGGAGGTTGATAATGAGTGGTAATTGTGCCTGGCTGAAGTAGTCTCTGTTACAATGCCTCAGCAGATAAGAAACCACTTCTCACTTCTCCTACTGTTTCGCAGCCCTGCTGCACTAGGTGTAATAATGGGAATGGTGAACCTGAGTTAACTTATGTCCTTTGTGTTGGTGAAAACATCAGATGGAGTATAATGTTTGAAACTGACAAAGGCTGGTCATAACTTGTGATGGTTAATAGTGTTGACCCAACTAATTGCTTTCCCTACTTGAAAGAAAAAAAATATGGGACCTAACAGACCTCTTTTAACCCTTTTAGTCTTTGTGGTGGGTACCCTGCATCTGTACTGCAGTACTACTGGTATGGTGGGATATTAGTTTGACAGGCCAATTGAAAGGTGATGTTAGCAGTAATTAAGCTTCCATCAGTGAAACCAACTATGGTTCTGTGGTGCTTGATTGGATTAGTTTTTAGATTATGTTTTTCTGATGTCAGTATTTCTGATGAATTTATTTTGGTATTTTAACCCCATTGAATGATGCCAGTGTTTAGAGGGCTTGGAGTCCTTGGTATGCTAAGGATACAGTCTTCAGAATGCATTTCTGTTGCATTTAATTTTTTAAATTTATATATTCTGGTTTTGATTCTGCAAAAGGTAAGTGATTGTCAAAGTTCAAGGAAGTACGACCAGGTACGACTGAAATAGGACAAGATGAGACAAGATTTATTTTAAAAAAACAAAGTTAACAACAAAACAGGACTAAAAAAGACGTTGCAAGCTGAAGAAAAACAAAAGAACAGATGAAGGTCAGTAATATATATCTGACACCACCCTACTGCAGGCTATGGCGTAGTAATCCAGTTGAGATGATACTGCAGTTGCAGGTGGTAATCATGCACAACTGGTTTATAGTAGCACCGCAGCTACCAATCATAACAGTGATTTTTATTGTTTTTTTTCTGTAACTCTGAGTACCCAACCCATAGTGACTTTAATTCATTCCATTTCCAAAGTTCTGTTCATATAGTATGAAATTCTGATTTTAATCATGTTTCTATTTCTGCTATGGTAGTAAATGTCACTGGGGTGATTTTTTTTGACTATATAGAAATTTGTAGCAAAAAATTTACCAGCTACAACATTATCAACAGGATTTCGTGAGAGACCCATTCAACTTCAGTGGATTTTTCGCTATATAATTGAAAAAAAAATCTATACATTGGTTCTGATCATCTTCAATTTCACTAATGCCACTAAATTCATTCAGTTTATCTTAGTTTTAATCCATTAAACTATTGATTATATTCCTTGTTTAAATATTTCAATTTCTAACACTCTTCTTGCTATTTTTGCATTATATATTTAATCATGGATAAAGGTTGTGACTCATTGTTAATTCTTTCCCGTTGGTTACTTGGGGTTCACACCACACCAACACATAGTAAGTTGGATTTCTCTGGAGAATATCAATTACATATATGATGTACCCCAGAGTGATTCACATGCAGGTGTTTTGGAGTCTGTGGTCAGTGGACCCCCTCCTGTTGGTCTTTGGAACAGTGATGTTGCTACTACTCTCAATTTTCAACACTTTCGCTTCAGCCTCCACAACAATGCTGACACCCTCAAGAGATTTCAGTGGGGTACAACCAGGTTGACTGAGAAGCTGTAGCCCCCTATCAAACATCAGGGTGAGTACCAAATATCTTTGGGTTTCATATAAATGTAGTTGTCACCACTTTACACAAACAGTTGTCCGATGATCTCACCTTCTTCTGAGGAGATGTAATGAGAGCATCAGGATACTTTAATTCCGAGGGCAGGGTCATACTCTTCAGGTAGACTCTGCAAGGGGAATTGTTAGGTATGTATTTCACTATGTGTGCCAACAGCAAAAAACACGGGTATTGTTTTGTTATATCATCTATGAATGGTTGTCTGGATATTTGGGTGATTTTTTTTCAACTATATAGAGATTTGGAACAAAAAATATACCAGCTACCACATAACCAATAGGATTTTGTGAGAGACCCATTCAACTTCGGCGGATTTTTCGCTATATAGTCGAAAAAAAATTATCCATTTCATTACAATCTACTACTACGTATTATTATGTGCTCCTGCTGTTTTTTTCCTTGCTGTGTATGCTCTCCACTCATCGACACCAACCACCTGTGCATAGCACTGCAAGCTTAATACTCTTAACTGGGCAAAATTATTTTGCATTGCAGCTGTTACTAATAAAGGAACCATCTCGTCATATGAGACTATAGTGAGGTGTTTGTCAAGCGCATCAGTAAAATGGGAGTATTCCCCAGAATGGCCAATATATGGTCGGAACACAACCGCTAGTAAACGTGAATCTACTTGATATCCAATCTCGAAAATCCATATTATTCCCGTAGAGTCAGATGGAGGACGCATTTATATTAACTCGTATTGTTAGACCTTATTTTTGTTGCGAAAAAAAAGCATAGGGAATGATGAAAGCCAAAAGAAAATGCGTAAACGCCAGCGACAGAGCTTGGGATACGAAATCATATGAAATTAAAGCAAAACGAAACGATAGCACTATGAAGAAAAAAAAATTAGAATAGAGAACAATGTCATCCTCGAGTAAACTTTTATTCTAGGTAGTTATCATCTCATGCCACGACCACGGGGCATCATTCCGCGGCCCGGTGCGCCACGAGGCATAGCAGGACCCCCCTGGGCATGTTGGGATTGAGGATTACGTACGGTTTCATCAACAGACAGAATCAGACAAGCGGCTTCCGTTGCGGAAGCGATGGCGTTGGTCTTGATAACCGAAGGTTCCCAAACGAATTTGTCAAACATATCACTGATACCTTCACCGTCGTTCACATCCACACCATACCAGGTAGCATCACCCTTTGCGTGACGTTGGCGCAGTTTGGTCAGGATTTCCGTGGCGTCTAACCCGGCATTATCGCATAGTTGGCGGGGGATCACTTCCAGAGCCTTGGCAAAGGCCGCGACCATCAATTGCTGTTTTCCTTCAATAGTGCGAGCATAGTCACGCAGGTAACGGGACAGGGCCATTTCCACGGAACCCCCACCAGCCACAATGTTGCGGTTTTTGATGGTACGACGTACGATCATAATGGCATCATGGAGACTACGCTCCACTTCGGCAATAAACTGCTCGGCACCTCCACGTAACACCAGGGTACAGGTACGTGCCGCGGGACAACCCAAGAATAAATTATAACGTTCACCGCCGATCTGCTTTTCCTCAAAATAGTCGCAAGTTCCCAGGTGTTTTTCGGCAATAATATCCGAACACGTAGACTGCACACTCCCACCGACGGCCTGAATCACTCGATCCATATCTTCGGCCGCCACACGACCCGCACAGAAAATGTCCCGGTCGGCAAAGTACTGGGTAGCCAAATCACCGATGGGCAACTTACTCAGGACTACTTTGGCCCCGCTCTTGACAATGGCTTCCAATTTTTGGAAGATAATGGTCCACTCCGCGTCCACGATGGCCTGGTATTCATTGACGTCCTCCACACGCACTTCGGCATTGTCCCGTTCGGCCTTGAGTTCCAATTCGACATTGAGGCACAAAATCTTGGGGCTTTGGAACGATTTGGGTTGTTGCTCGAAACCAGCATACGAAAAGGTTTTCTTGAAGGCGACCCCCTGTACGAGTTGCGAGTCCTGCATAGCACCCCCGGGTACCTTTTTAATACCAATCAACCTTTGGTTAAGCTCGTCCTGGTCCAAATGAAGCACCGCATCTACTACCATCTTGGTAAAGAATTCCTTTTGTGACGAGATAAGTTTCGAGTTCATAGCGGTAGCAGCGCACTTGGAAAGCAACCCGTAAAACTCCTCCGGGTTCTCACGACCAATCGACATGGTGAGCTCCTTGATATGGTTAATGGCCAAGTGGCAAGCCTTACGGAACCCCTTGACAATAACATAAGAGCTAACACCTTCTTCAACGAAACCCTTGACTTCCTTGAGCATCTCCCCTGCCAACAGCACCACACTAGTAGTACCATCTCCTACCTCTGCGTCTTGGGCACGGGCGATATCCACCAAAGTCTTGGCGGCGGGTTGGACAATATCCAACAGCTTCATAATGGTGGCACCGTCGTTGGAAATCGTCACTTTACCTTGCGAATCCACGATAAGCTTGTCCATGCCCCGCGGTCCGAGGGTAGTACGGATGGTATCGACAACGGCCAGACAGGCATTAATGTTCGAAAGTAACTGTCCTTTACCCTGCGATGTGTCCGTCCCCTCCTTGAGGACGATAATCTGGGGCTGTGTCATCGGGTAGGCCATGATCGGTGAGCAAGATTATAAATTAAACTCTGACAGAATAACGAACAATGGATGTAAACTGCTTCAACAACAAATAACAAAAAGTCGGGGATAATCCAGCGGAGCCAACAACTAGTAAAAAGAAATATTTTTTGGTGCGATGGTCTAGGTCCAAAATACCCCGCCCGTGGTCAGGAGTCCAATCTGGTATATTATTTCACGTTTTACAACGCCCATTAAGGCGGGAGAAAAAAAAAAGAATTAAACGGGTAATTCTTTTTTTTTCAGATTAGTTGCAGAAGATTCTCTGGTAAGGCTGACCGTTGTACTCGCACAAGAATATAGGTAAAAGCATTTCTTCCAGCCCGAGATAGGCATGTACGTTGGTTCGTCACTGAGCTCAAGCCACGTCTTGACCATCATTCCTTTTTATTTCGTCTTACCTATTCACACCAATATCTACAATAAAGACCCCACTCTCTATATGGCTCTCTAACTAATGGTGTGGGGATGGTATTGTGGTTATTTTTGGAAACAAACGCCCACGCCATTACACTTATTATTGTCTATTCTCTTTTATTATCCATTTTTCAGGTACGACTATTTCTTTAATTGGTAGCAGTGAACCCATAACATTTTCGGAGGGGGGGAAACCTCTTTTTATGCCTTTACGATATGTTAGTCTGCCAACCGGGGGTGAAGGATTGGTTACTACGTTGGCCATAGGACGGCCAGTAAGAGTACGTTCCTGGGGTGATGAGTACTCATTAGCACTGCCATTGAGGCGGTATCTGGGGATGTGATGCCCCCATCATAGATTATCACTAGAGTGAACTATATTCATAAATGGTAACCAAGACAATAAATATAACTTCGTAAAGGAATAAGCTTAAACTCGTAATCAATCACTAGGGGGACAGACATGATAACTATAATCGTCACTATAGAGAATTAGTGGAATAACGGATGGATAGATACTGTTGATCGCCGAGCGCAATATCTAATCGAGGGGGCGGATGGAACTATGATGGCAGAGCACAGTATTGACCTAGATGCAAGGGACAGCCTCTACTAGAACGTAGTAAGTCATAGCGTAAATGCAGAACTACATTCTGACTTCACCCCTCTCACTTATACCCCTATCCCCCCATACCTTAGTATTTGGTACTTAGTTAAGTCTTCTGTTATCCTCGGTGTGCGAGACATAGTCTGCATTGACTGCTGTATTGGTCCCTACTTGTGTAGCCAGCCATTACTCTCTAGAGAAGATACTGCACTCTGCGTCTAACAGTATCCATCTACCCTTTGGTTATTTACTGCGCTAGATGATAACAGTACTATCCATCCCCCTTGATGAAGTTCCTTTATGTCATCAGTCCTTTTATCAACTTTCCCTATAGTTGGCCATATGTTATGTTATTTCATGTGCTTATTTATTAAGTTACTCTTATGATTGTGCTACTCCCACGATAATGGAACAGAAGTTGGAGATTGCATCTTCCAACAAAGAGGACCAGCTCCCTCAAGATGAAGCTGATTAAATGGCCATAGGTCAGGACATCCTGGATGATGGTGTAGCCTCTTTGGAAGGCCCCCCCTTGTCTTGTGCTCCCAACATGGAGCCAATGGATGACCATTTATCTCCATGAAGATTGTTTTCATTTTGATGTCAAAGTGCACTATAATTTTTGTTGTGATTTTGTTGCATCATTTCTGTGTTATATAAGGAGACCAGGCCAGGGAAACTCGAATCCCTCATGAATAAAAACATGCTTGTTTAATTAAAAGATATATTTACCTACTTGTAGGTCTCTATTGTTTTATTTAAGTGCATTCTCGCACCAGTGACCTGAATCCTCTTACAATAATAGAGATGCAAGAGTTCCAAGTGCCTGGAACTAGTGTCACTGACCCTGGTAACAAAGACTTAAGCTATACTAGCCTTGGCTCTGACCTGGCAGTTGAAGCCCAGCCTACTGGCAATACCCAAAACCCCTGTTTGCCTAATAATACTCAAATCACAGGGGCTGTTGTAATTATACCATCTGCTTTGATTCAACCTTTACACACTTTAATATTTTTACCTTTTAGTAGGCATCTTTCATCGTGGTGACTACTCTATGGTGCCATCAAGAGCCTTATGAGTTCATCTTACCTCATGCCTTACCCAACTTTCTGTAACCATAGGCCCAGTAATCCTTGGCTAAGATTCAAGTACTCTTATGGTTATTTGTATAAAATTATTATTTAGCACCCTTTCCTTCCAAAAACCAGGTGACAAGTATGAATATGATTTTGCAATACAGGACTTGTATGTAGAATGATGTTAAAATTCTCTACCCTCTATTGGGTTACCAGTTTACTCTAGCCTAATGGCAGGCAGTTTTTTTCTGCTGTTAGGTGCGTTGGGTACTGACGCTGTGACTGATATTCGCTAAATATGCCGTTGATGATCTGGATTAAATTCATGCCCCAGGCTCATTCTGATATTTGACATCACTACAACATTGCCGTCCAACACATTTTTGATCACGTGGATGTTTTTTTTCCTGTACAGTGCATGGTAACCACCACCGCTCTAGCTGCATTATTTTTTTTTCACTAGACATGAAAATCATTAAAAAAAATATACACCATCAAAAAAATTTGTTAGGCCATAACTGACGCGAGGAATCGTTTACAGACATGTGCTACGTTTTCCATGCTTGAATTCCAATCCACTTCTACCATTTTTTTTACTTTTTTCTATACATAACCCTCACGTCGTTTACCTAACGCCTGGATTACCTCTCGAGACACGTTGGCATTGTCGCTCTGAACCAATTCGGATAGTAATAAGGCGTGAACAGACCCCTTATTGAATCCTCCCAACTTTCCCGAACTTGGTTATTTTCCACTTAGCATTGTTTTTTTTTCTAACCTTGTTGCTGCCACCTTTGGCTTGAATTAGACCAACATGAACAGCGACGATATCATTTGGTCGGTTATTAGCAACCAGTTTTGCTCCTATAAAGTCACGTAAGTATCCACCATTGGTAATATTCCCACTTCCATTTTTGTAACCTCTCTTGGGATTAAAGGTTGTTCACTATACATTGGTATAGCAACCGTTGCGCTATCGCAAATAATTTGCTGCTTTCTCGAGTTTAATACCACTGTGGTCTAATCATACTCCCTCGTTACTATTTCCCCCTTGCTGCAATTTTTTGTCCTTTGGTATTCTTTACCCGTTTTGCTTGACAGTTCCACCACGCAAAAGTTTTGCCGAAACCAGTACAATGTCACGGGTTTCTGTAGTCACCAATCTTGCCCCCTGGCCAACAGCCGATACGCTACAGTCCGTGAACACAACGGGAAACTTTATCTGTACATGAAAACCGCGGAACGGGCCCACATGCCCGCCAAACTGTGGGAACGGGTAGAGCTACCAAAAAACTACGCCAAAGCTCTCAAAGTGATCAACGACGAGCTGCAGTACTGGCCCGGATTTTTGATCCACAAGTGCAAACAACGTCTGACCAAGATCACCCAGTATCTCATACGGATGCGCAAGCTCAAATTGCGTCAAGGAACAAAGTTGGTGAATATCAATAAAAAGGTGGAGCGGCGTGAGGCGCGTCGTGAGGTCAAAGCCGAAGCGGCAGCACGGTTGGACCGGGCTATCGAAAAGGAGTTACTCGAGCGTCTCAAGAGCAAGGCATACGGGGACACACCACTAAACGTACGGGAGGATGTATGGCAAGAAATTCTCTCCGGCAAGAAGATGGATGTGGAAGACGACCAAACCGACGAAGACCTCAGCGAAGGGGAACTAGAAGCGGAAAGGCTTTTGGAACTGGAAGAAGAAAACGACGACATGGAGGCTTCAGATATCGACGAAGAGCGGTTTTTGCATGAATTTGTCTCCGATATCAGTGACGACGACATTAGTGACCTGGAAGATATTGGTGATAATGCTTCAGATGACGATGATGATTTTGACAATCTAGATACGATCGAGGACGATGAAGATTCGGCGTCTGACAGCGACGATGAGGCCGATGTTGTCCAAAAATCTAGTAAGGGTGATGTCATCCAATCGGCTAAACCCACGGACTTGACGAAATCTGGTAAACGCAAATATGTCGAAGCAAGGAAATCACGGGGCACCAAAACCAAGCGACGCCACCCCTATGTTGAGATTGAATACGAGCGTGAAGATCAGTCCCTCGAAAAGGGTAATGTGTCAGCATGGTAGTCACCTGACTATAAGCGGTTTTCATTTTCTCTAGGACATCTCTACCATGTTTACAACTGCTTTCCATAGCTTCTTTTTTGATCACATTGTTTCTTTCAACGTGCCCTACATTTCTTCCTCAATTTTATTCGTTTACCTTGAGTTCCGATATTTGTTTTCTGCTGCTTTCATTAAGCTCGGCCCATAAAGTATTTTTCATATGCATTCGGGGTAACGGTGGATTGAATTGGTTTAAATTTGAAAGCCTTTGGTCTTAACAAAGTGCATGCAGCTGTCCTTTTTTTAATCAGCTGTTACCTTGTACTTTTCCTAGCGCAGAGATAGTACGGGCATGGTAGGGTATTTATTGGAGTCGGATATAAGGCTGGGGTATTCTAAACTTCTAGTGAAGAGGGAAGCATGGGCGACCTACCTTCTACGGACATAAAATAATATGCCTATGTGAATGCCACCGATAGACCATGAGTCAGCGCAAGTAGCTGGTTGGGGTGCTTTCGTCGTACGGCTCCACATGAAGCATAATTGTTGGCGTTAAAAGTTGGTGTAAGGTTAAATTTTAATTTATAAAGGCGATTACCACCCCGGTTCTTCACTGTGAGACATGATTTGGTCACTCCACTGTGGAAGGTCACTGTACGCCACATCTTGGGTGACGGGTTCGAAATGGTTGAGTATTACCGTAACTGAAGAGCTGGATTTTCTAAATATTTCCCACTTTGTTTATGTATCTTTAAGCGTAACAGTGAAAAATGGCAACTAGTAATGGTGAAACGCACGATACCAATAGCAGATTGATATGCACTGCTTGATACTCTTGTTTTGGAATAAAATCCTTATTTAGAACCAAGGATTGTCATATAGAAACATGATCTACGCTCTACCAGGGACTGCCCCTCTGTGGCTACGTCCATATAAAACCTCCTCACCTTCCTCAAAAGGATACATAATATTTTCGTGTTCCTTTTAAAAGTTTTGTTAAATCTTGGATTGAGTATAGCCTTATATGACTTAAACAAAATAAACTGTAAACTGTACTTTAATGTAAACTTA